>JAJIRX010001074.1:0-27156 GCA_023853785.1 Psilocybe azurescens | reverse complement strand
TCCTCGCATTATTCACCAGTTGTGTGCTATGTTTGCTGTGTGAGTGTGCAAGCGAGAATATGAGGACAATTTGTCCTCGCATTATTCACTGGTTGTGTGTTATACTTGCTGTGTGTGTGTGTGCAAGTGAGAATACGAGTGCGATTCGTCCTCGCATTATTCACAGGTGGTGTACTGTACTTGTTGTGTGTGTGTGCAAGTGTAAATACAAGGACAATTCATCCTCGTATTATTCACAGGTGGTGTGTTGTACTTGTTGTGTGTGTGCAAGTGTAAATATCGAGGGCGATTTGTCTTCGCATTATTCACAGGTGGTGTACTATACTTGCTGTGTGTGCAAGTGTAGATATGAGGACAATTCGTCCTCGCATTATTCACAGGTGGTGTACTGTACTTGTTGTGTGTGTGTGCAAGTGTAAATACAAGGACAATTCATCCTCGTATTATTCACAGGTGGTGTGTTGTACTTGTTGTGTGTGTGCAAGTGAGAATATGAGGGCGATTCGTCCTCGCATTATTCACCAGTTGTGTGCTATGTTTGCTCTGTGTGTGTGCAAGCAAGGATATGAGAACGATTTGTCCTCATATTATTCACCGGTTGCATGTTATACTTGCTATGTGTGTGTGCAAGTGAGAATACGAGTGTGATTCATCCTTGCATTATTCACCAGTTGTGTGTTATACTTGCTGTGTGTGTGTGCAAGTGAGAATACAAGGCCATTCGTCCTCGTATTATTCACCAGTTGTGTGTTGTACTTGCTGTGTGTGTGTGCAAGTGAGAATACAAGTGTGATTTGTCCTCACATTATTCACCAGTTGTGTGTTATACTTGCTGTGTGTGTGTGCAAATGAGAATACAAGGGCAATTTGTCCTTACATTATTCACTGGTTGCATGCTATACTTGCTGTGTGCTGCAAGTGACAATATGAGGACAATTTATCATTGCATTAATCACAGGTTGTGTACGATGCACTTGTGTTAGTGTCCAAGTGCGAATGTAACAGCAATTTCTACCCACAATATTACCCAGTTGTTGTTTGCTATGATTGCTGTGTCCTTGTACAAATTAGAATATGAGGACCATTCGTACTCACCATATTTACTGTTTATTTATGCTATGTACTTGTGTGTACTGTTTATGTATGCTATGTACTTGTGTGAATGTGAAATTGTGAATGTGAGGACAATTTCTCCTCGCATCATTCACTGGTTGTATGCTATACTGTGCTGTGCCAGTGTCCAAGTGTGAATTTGAGGGCGGTTCATACTCACAATATTCAATATTTTATGTATGCTATATACTTATGGGAGTGTGCAAGTGAGAATGTGAGGACAATTCATCCTTGTGTTATTCGCAGGTTGTTGGTGATTCTTTGCTGTGTGAGTGTTTGAGTGAGAATATGAGGACGATACGTGATCACAATAATAATGGTTTATGTATCCTCTGTATTTGTGTTAGTGTGCAAGCTTGAATATGAGGACAATTAGTCCTTGCATTATTCAAGGCTTGTGCGTGGTGGTTTGCTGTGTGAGTGACCAATTGAGAATGTGAGTACAATTTGACCTCACAGTATTTTACCGGTTGTGTGATCTCTTTTGAATCTTTTCATTATGTGTGTCTGTAACCATGAATAGGTAAATACAACTTGGACTGAACACTACTAAAAGACAATAGCAAACTAGATCAAATGGGCAAGTCTTCCTTTGATGACTCCCCAACATTTTCAGTCAGATTAGTAAAAATAAAACAATTTATTCATAAACAGGTACCGACAAAATGTAGAAATTCCAATCTTTGAACTGAGCCGCCATTCAGCAGACAGAACTATGGCTCCACTGATGCCCCTAATCAGACTGTTCTTGGCAACCATTTGGTGTATAAGTAAGATGTATGGCTCTCACTGTAATACATACCACACAGAGTATGCAGTACAACATAGTACGTATGGAAAATAGTACTGAATTGCTTTTATTTGCAAGTAGTTCGATGGAAAACCAGGAACTCAAGTACACCCAGAGCATTGACAGTGCCTCTTGAGTATGTACTAAATCTCACGGCATACAGCTTTCAATTTTTTGGAAAATAATGGGTTGTTGCCTCCATCAGCCATTTTTACCCATACTTTTGCCATTGAATGACTTTAATTTCTGCTTGGCAATGCCTCATCTGAATGTAGACTGCAGAATCAAACACCAAGGTGCAAAATCTTTCCCTTTGGTCCAAAGACTGCCATACCATGATAAACAGCTGTTTACCACCGTATTTATATAGCAAATACAGTGGTTTGCCATACTGTTGCCATATTGACATCTTCCCCCTCCTTGAGCCTCATGGTCACCTAAGGGTCCCACACTACCCCGATACTTATCAGGCACGACCGGATCGGTATCCACCGGTTAATTTACAATGAAACCTTTCATTTCTCTTACCCTCCAGCAATTCGTTCAATACCTCTGGACTCCATTGAAGATATTGAACATCCGGCTACTTCAAAACTAGTCCCGGCATCGGTCCCGGCATCGCAGACCTGGCGGCTGTTCCCGAGGCCTGTATAGTTGACACCACGCCTCCTAGCCACTGCGGCTGTTTCCGCAAACTGCACAGCCGTTGTTCCCTTGTCACACCTCGCCGTCCCGCTGCTGCCCTCCCGTTGCCATCCCGCTGTTGCCATCCCGCTGTTGCCCTCGCTGCCCACCCGCTGCTGCCCTCCCACTGCCCTCCCTCCGCTGCCCTCTCGCTGCCCTCTCTCCGCTACCCTCTCGCTGCCCTCCCATTGCTGCCCTCCCATTGCCATCCTGCTGTTGCCATCCTGCTGTTGCCCTCGCTGCCCACCCGCTGCTGCCCTCTTGCTGCCCTCTTGCTGCCCTCCCTCTGCTGCCCTCTTGCTGCCCTCTCTCCGCTACCCTCTCGCTGCCCTCCCGTTGCTGCCCTCCCGTTGCCATCCTGCTGTTGCCATCCCGCCGTTGCCCTCGCTGCCCACCCACCGCTGCCCTCCCTCCGCTGCCCTCTCGCTGCCCTCCCTCCGCTGCCCTCTCGCTGCCCTCCCTCCGCTGCCCTGTTGCTGCTGCCCTCCCGCCCCTGCCTGCCCTTCCGCTGCACCACCTTCAGGGCCCTCCTGCTACCGTCCCACTGCTACCGCCCCGTTGCTGCCCTTCCGCCTCCACCTGTCCCTTCTGCTGCACCATCTTCAGTGCACCTTGTCGCTTACTCTGATTTCCTCACCCTGTCTACCGTCCCTTACCCTGACGGACTTGTTCTTGTGGCTGCCCAGACAGCTTTCGCCTTTGCCTCAACACTACTTGGTCGCTTAACATCTCATAGGTATTTCTTGACTGTAAACAACGGTTAACCTAGCTAATATTACTATAGAATACCGCTCTCGACCCCTTATTCCATAAATGGCCCTCACAATCTGCAGGTAATAGCTTTTTGGCTGCTTTGCTTCACCCATGACTAAGGAGGCCACCAGACACACCTGGCGCCGCCAATGCCTCGCGTACTCTTCCCATTTTAGGGCCTTCCGGCACTCATATCTGGTGATAAAGGCTCCGCTATAGGTCCGTGATCTCTCACACTAACACTGAGATACGCATCACTGATTGGAACACCTTTTAGATGTGCCTCCTTGATCGACGGTTCTCCTTTGGGATGTTAACCGACCTGTTTCCCATTCCTTTCTTTCTTTCCCCAAAGCCGTTCCCTGTGTTCTCTCTCGCGCGCCCTCGCTTCTATCCACTATGCCCAAAGCGCCTGGACTCTCAAAAGGTGTCAGCATTACCTACAGCTCACGCCTTCATCAACAGAACAAGACCAAGACCACGAAGGCCAATCAGAACTGGCATGAAATCGAAAAGAAAGGGAAAAACACATCTTTGAATTGTCTAGTACGTTCACAGTAACCAAGCTCTTCTTGATCTATAACCACTCACTGATTTAGTCCTTAGTTTTACGGAACGGCAGCGGCTACTCTTTCCAGATTTACTCAACACCCAGACGGATGATGACAGTCATGACATTTTCATGTACCCCCTGATGACACAGATGAAGATTGGGAAGACAAGGAGGTGGCTTTGCACAGACCACCGCCTGGAGAGGAAGGCTTCTTCCGAAGTCATGCAGGAGGGGAGATGGTCCTGCAAGAGATTATGGAAGGCATGACGTTCTCGTAAGTGCTCTTTTCTTTCGCGAAGTTCCGTGCTTATTACTCGCCTCAGCAAGCGATTTGATTCCAGAACACGTCAGCGACTGTGTACAAAGAAGAGTAGACGCCTGGAAACGTCAAACCAACCTACTTGCCTCACAGTTTTTAGATTGGAAATGACTTGGTGCCCCGCTTATAGTTGAATCGGAAGCTTCTTGGAGTCTTGAAGTCATATCGTTTTCATGTAAGTTTCTGCTGATAATTTCTGTCTCGTTCTACAACCATCCCTTTGAACAGATATTGGACCCCGTACCTTCAACCATGTCGATGACGTTTCCTACACCAACGAGTCTCTAGTTCGTCACGGATATCTCGGTGCCTCCCCTGACAAGCCGTTCTTTGCAATCGCTATAGATCTCCTTGAGATCTATCAACAGCTCCGACGTGTCTGTCCTCGGTTCAGCCTTGATGCTTTTTCACGAGCACTGTGCCACATTCATCACGTAAGTTCTACCATTGTTATGTCCGACTTTTCTGACAGTATCTCTCAGCAACCACGTCTCCCCACCTAGCTGATCAACTGAGCTCAGCGTATGATGCTTTCCTCGAGATCAAAAGGAGTATTCATCGACAGACCCAAGATGCTCTCATTCGTGGACATGACTGGGAACAACTCAACATATGTGCACCATGCCTGTACAAGACAGAGGATGAACCACCACTTAAGTACAGCTTCCTGGCGGCCATGGATGGCAACAACTCACTGAAGCTTGTCGACAGTACTTTTCATTCAGGAAAGGTGCTACACGATAACCGAACCATGGAGTCGCTACGATGGATTAACCCGGAACATGTTGATCTCTTCAAGGATGAGGTCCACAAAAGGTGTGTTGGATTGTCAACATCATGACTTCGTTAACAGTTTCATGGTAGGATGCCCCATCTATCCTGGAAACTGCCTCTCAGCCGCAGTTATCACAGAACCTGTCATTGCCTGATGCATTTGCCTCCCTCATCAACGTCTACTGGCAAGACTGCTGACACCTGCGAGCCTCTCCCTGACGCCAACGACGACGTGGCGTGGCTGAACATCAGCGAGATTGATGAGCTGGCGCAGTGCGTCAATACATGTGTGGAACGATGGCAAAATGCAGGCCCGGAAGCTAGAAAGAAAATGTTCGCTCTTTTTGCTATTGCTGGAATCTTCTTGGCTGTTTGTCAACATGGCCATGTCCTTGTTGTCTGTGACATGATTCGGAGCGGCCGAACTGTGTGTTATTCATCTATCTCCTTTACTGACTCTATGCTTATTTCACTTACAGCATGAAATATCCGCTGGCAATCGTTGAATGCCTCATGGATACATATGGCTCCGATATCTGTCTCGGCTATGATATCATGTGCGCCTTTGTCAAGACCCTCTCACGCAGCATTCTTGGCAAGAAAAAGGTTGTGTTGAAACTCCATGGAGTTGTGCCCTCGTTTCATGGCCATGCGCACAAGGGCTTTTGTGTCCCCACATATTCCGGCCGGAGTCCGGAGTCCGCTGCGGAATCCACTATTCCGCTGCGGAATGAAAGCAAAAATATGGCACAAGGCCCTGCTATTTTATTTAATATCAATTCCGGCGGAATGGCGGATTCCGCAGCGGAATTGAACGGAATCCGTTTACAAAACAGAATAGCCCGGAACGGAACCGAAAACGGAACCATAAACGGACTTACAATTTAATGTTATTGCTCAGCAATTCTCGGCAACTGTGAATAATGTCACGTGCATGACTTTTGGTTGCCACGTCGGTCCGTTGGTTACTCCAACCACCCCACCTCTTCCTCCAACCACCACCACCCCGCTGCCGGCCGTCGTGCATGCCCTCACCACCTTGCTGTTGTCGGTCGGAGCCAGGCACTCGCCAACCCGACCCGACATGCATCGTGGCACCACCGACCGATGACGGGTCCGTGTACGATGACGATGACTCCAGACAGCGTACACGGTACGACGGCGATGACGACGGCTCCGTATACGACGACAACGACACCGAACGAGGGTGGAACGAGGGGGAGGGGATGCGAGCAGGTAACGAGGGCGACGTGAACGTGGCCGCGACACCAGGTAAGTCGCGAACCCCACCCACCGCCGCCACTAACCCTCCCCCTCTTTCTTTCTCATACAGACCGATGGCGACACGTCGTACGCACGTACTGCGACACACGCAACGTGTACAGTACGACAACGGTACGTCGAAAGCGGACACGGCACGTAGGGACAACGACAACGAGATGCAGGACGCGTACCACGACATGTACGACACGCATGGCGGCCACGACAACGACACCGAGTACGCCACCAACGTATTTCGGCACCCACGATGGCCGCAAAGACGACAACGACGACATGCACAGCGGCCACGACGACGACACATCGACCGTGGGGCGGCGTACCACAACACGTACGACACGCAGGACGCGTACCGCGACACGTCGACCACGCACGGCGGCCACGACGACGACACTGAGTACGCCACCGACGTACGGTACCCACGACGGCCGCAAAGACGACAACGATGACACGCACAGCGGCCACGACGACGACACGTGGGGCGTACCACGACGGGGCGTACCGCGCCACGCACGGCGGCCACGACGGCGACCGTACGACCGTATGAAACGCACGGCGGCCACGACGACGACACACACAACACTGAGTACGCCACCGGCGTACGGCACCCCGACGGCCGCCAAGGCGGCGGCTGACGACATGTCGACACGAGTACGATGGCCACAACGGACACAACGGCCGCCAAGGACGACGGCGTGTACGGCGGATGCTTACCACGCCCACAACGACGGCATGTATGACCGATACCACCACCCGTCCGCCACCCTTTTTTTTTAAATTTTTTTTCACTTTTTTTCTTTTGTTCTCTCATTTTCTTTTACATCTATGTGTTTGTTTGTTCATTTAACCCAAGTATATACCCTCCTGCCCATCTTTTTACTCTGTTATGTTTTTTATTTTTATTTTATTTTGTTACAATGGACTTTACATGTAGATAATAATGTAGTATATAGTTATTAATATATTATATTGCACTCATGAATTTACACTAAGATTGATAGATTGAAATATTCTAGTTGGAATCCAATGATACAGGGTAGATTATATAAGCAGTGTACAGTAGGTGTATGATATAAGGATTATATAAGCAGTGTATAGTAGATGTATGATAGTAGTGGTAACTGTGTAAATCTATTTTTATATTCAGCCTAAAGGTGTGGGAAATTGTTTTTACTCAGCTTCAAGCTGTGGGAATTCCACTTTATTACTGTATTAGCTATAAATAACTCTATTCCCTTCATTCCCCATCATTCCCTCCATTCCCTCTCCAATTCCTTCATTCCCTCTTCAATCCCCTCTATTCCCTCTATTCCCTCTATTCCCTTCACTCCCTTTCTCAATCCCTCCAGTCCTAGGGAATATGTGGGGAGTGAGAAGTACTGCTTTCTATATCGCATTTAAATGAGGGCTAGAATGCTTCCGAATGCCCCATTGTGTACTAAACCATCAATTCTGCGACCTGCACCTAGACAAAACAGGTCAACAATAACCCCGCAGGCCTCGGGCCTCATCCAGTGCGTCCACTCTCAAACACTCCATCCACCACCCCTCCCCATGTATAACCCATCTACCAGAGTTTCCTGAGATGGCATACGGTAAAATAACACATCGAGCAACAAATTCACGCATCCAAATTCATCTGACTCTCGTATCTTACCTTCAGTGTAAGGGTCCATGCGGTGGGAGCGCTGTGAGAACACCGGTGTTTTCCAATTGGTTCGGGAGGAGCTAAGGTGAACGGTGGTTATTGTTGTGTTTGATGATTGAGCTTGTGTGAAATGGTGGAATCATGCTTACAGAAGACGTACGCTCTTCGTTGAACTCCGCCCATGACACGATAAGCTAACCGCTCTGAGCACATGGAGAGGTAGTCTGATACCTATGTACAATTGAACAAGTAATTTGTCACTCCCTTGCCCATATATGGGCTGGAACAAACGACAAAGATGGTGAGAGCAGAGGTCGAGATCGTAGGCAGTAAAACCTATGCAGAACCATCCGATTCAAATGTAGAGGGGTACTCGTTGCATATCGTGGATAGATGATGTAGAGAGGGATATCACTGAAGATGGAAGAGGGGCCGTACGGTGTCATGGAATAAATGAGGACACAGAGCAGAGAAATGTGGCATTTGAACTCGGCGTAATGTCCAAGAATTTCGATTTATCGAGAAATTCCTACATAATTAGAATTCCATCTTCTGGTGCAAAATCTGGTCCCGATTCGATTGAGAGTGAGAGTGAGATGCTGACGCTACTAATGTCGCGGATGAATCAGTAGCACAAATAACTAAACAAATGAATTAGCAAAAGGGCTCACTACACTGCAATCAGGGTAACGGCTAACAATACACATGGCTCCTGCGCTCAATCCTAGCCTGACGGAAAGTGCTCAGCTCTTTGCGCGAGATATTAACCATCTCCGTATCGCTTCTTGATCAATGATCTTCTATCTGTTGTTACCCTCAATAACGAGGAGACAACAAGGAGATAAGTTTTCCTAAGAGTCCTGACTAGCTCGAGTAGGGACTTAAGTAGACATTCGGTCGTGTAATTTACAATGCAAGTGGATTTTCCAGTAAAAGGGAGCTTTGCAGAATGTGAAGGGAAGAGAACAAAGAATGGAAAAACATTCGCTCAGTGATATTGACGGCACAACGGTCTAGACCATTGATCATGTGTAGATGTCCCCTACACAACAAACAACGATGTGGTTCATCATCGTCACCGTACTTCGATGGTTGTAGGCCAGATTCGTTGGACATTCGGTTTGAGGAAGTCGCAGCAGTACGTATTCCCTATCCTTTTTCCTTGTGTTCATCATCCCTTTCCCATTCATATTCCCATTCGCCTTCCATCCTTGCATGTTCCTTTGCATCCCATCCACGAGTACCCTAAATCCTCCCACTCTATCATACCATGCCCTCGTTTCTCTCATTACGTCACCTTGTCGCACTCAATCCCCAATTGCTATTCAGTTATAACTCGCACATCCACACACACAGAGGAGTTTCATTGTGTCCACCACGATGTTCATGGAATCCAATATGTTCCCCATCGTCTATTTCTGTCCTCGCACCCTCCTGCATACATCCCACTGACACTGTTTAACAGATCGGGTACAGCTACTGCGTAAGCCTTCTCTCGCATGCGGACACCATCCTTGTACCACCTGTCCTCTCATCCACGACCACGCCGTTGACCTCCATTTTCGGTCTCGACACCAATAGGGAAGGCAAGTGCACGCCGCTCCTCGTGAACTGAGCCACTGCCGATAATGACGAACGGAAGGGAGATAGGGAGGGGAGGGAGGATCAGAGGAAAAGACAGCGAACACGACTTAAGGATGCATGCATCGAGCTTGATGCTCGTCCATTCGCGTTCGTTGGTGCCACTGTTTTCTAAAATTTCTCATGCCAAGTATTGCCATCAAAACATATCCTGCGGTCATTGTTGGGTAATTGAATGCATCTGCATGAGCTTTAGATATGCACATAGTGTTAGGGAATGTAAAGTCACTATCTAGCTATAGTATACAGGTCCCAATATATTATTCTGCAATTACATTAGCCACTCCATAGTTATCAGTTGCGATTCAAATTCACGGCCAAAGTCATATTTGTCTTTCTAGACACAACTGGACTCCAGTGCTACTGCCAGTAGTTCTTTAAACGCTGGATGACTTTAATACAGTAAATCGAAGTCATCATCTATTTCACAGTATTTACCAACTTGCGTGCACTTGAGCAAGCTAGCGCGCAACTAGCACATACCTAGCGCATAACTAACACGTAAATGTGCACTCAAGGCTCGCATGTTCGCACTTGAATTTCCGGTTGCCCGTATAAAAACGATCAGGCAAGAAGAACCTTCGAATACAATCTACAATACGACATAAAAATGGGAGAGAACGTATTCCGAATATCAACGGCTCCCCAATTACTATGGTGCGACTGCGACTTTCCCGCCAGAGAAGAAGCTAATCAGTACGTACTATCCTCTTATAGCAGTCATCGATGACTTCCATCCTCTCTTTGTCGCGTGGGGTAATTTTGCACTTAAATGCCTTAGGTGTGGGGTTACGCCCTTTAACTGTACTCAGTAGCATGCTCAACATGTAATAAAATTTACTGACATCGATATATTCATCTGCGATGTTCCATTCTTTGGTTTGAGGTATTGAGCCATCCATAGGAGCAAAATTGAATGCCCAGATAAGGTACATGACAATGAGATTCTGTTGTCTGTTGTCAGGATGATATCATCGATAACAAGACTGACCCATACCGTATTCGTAGTGCCCAGGTGCATTCCGGGGCAGAGGCGCTACAGAAGTTGGGTATTTTCAATTGGAAGAAGTACAAAGAGTGGAAAAAGCAGATGTACCTTCCCACTTCCAAACGGAAAGGTGGAACGGATAGTATAGTCTTTGTCAAGGCCGGGCTTTGTCCCATCAGCGGTCAATAGGTACCGCTCCGGCCAAAATTCATCCGGGCGTTCGAAGAGATCTTTATTCATAATATTACGGATCCAAATATTGCCGTAGAATAGAACATACCTGGATCATGCATTATCGCCCCTTCGGATATTGTGGATAAATCACAACATGAATCGATCACTCTCAGTTACTTACATATATTGACGAGAATGGCAGCACCCTTGGGAATGTGATATCCGCGATACTTGAATCATTGAGAATGATGAAGCTAAAGAGGGACTTCTGGAATATATTCACTCACTTGACAATCATTGATTGCGGCATGAGGGATACCAGTGGGGCCAGCAGGTCTCATACGAAGTGTCTGTGGATATCTTTTGTCAACACTATAATAAAAGACGCCGGATCAATCTTCAACGAACCTCTTTTATCATTGCTTGGATATATGGTAAAGCATTAATATCACTGGGGACTGGAAGTCTTTTATTGCCGACAACAGTATCAATTTCATCTTGAGCCTTTTGTAGAACGTCAGGAGACTTCAAGAGACAGAGGACCAAAGATAGTATAAGCGTTGAAGATGTATCAGTTCCGCCGTCTATCATAATCCCGCCAATGTAACTGGGTTCAACAAAAAGTGATTAAATTTAAAAGATGTGACTCGGATTGAAAACGTACGCAGTCATTTCTCGATTTAATCCAAGCTCGGATTGTCGATCCAGAATATTTTCAATGAAACTACTGCTCCTATTGCCGCTGTTGATCCTCTGTTCAGTGTGTTCCAATAGGGAAAAGTACAGAGCTCGCTGGAGCTTTCGTGTCTTTCGCCAAAGCTGCTTCCAGGGTGCCCACCGTTCTGGAACGTACATGAGGATAGGGATCAGGTCAACAGGCGCAGCCTCAGGAGATACCACCCTCGATAGTTGACGCATGTATTCGCGGAACTGCGTGGGTTCTGGCGAGTTGTGCCTCGGTGCTGACTTTCCGAAAACAACGGAAGCTATGAACGAAAATATAGAGCGAGAGACATGGGAGCAGAAGTCCTGTGATGGTTGTATCAGATGTTTAAAGAAAATCATATAGTATAGAGAAAACTACTTCGGGATTGTGCAAAGTGTCGTATAGAAGCTGTGTTGTTTCGGTCTCCATGATTGGAATGTATCCCTGGATGGCTTGAGGAGCTAACAAAGGCTGTATTGCTTTGCGCCCCGTTTTCCAGATGTGACTATCTGTTTGAGTGTCATTATACATATCACCCAGCGTATATGAGAACTGCATTCACCGGAAGATGCCAAAGCAAAGTAGTTTCCCCAGAGACGACATCTAAAGCGTAAAAGAAAGGGCGGGAAGATGTCTCGCTGCTGCGGTCCTCAAGGAGCTCCTTCACGACTTTCACATCTGAAACTACGATGATTGTCTCATTTGCAACTTTCAACTAGTATTTCCAACGTCAGTGCAGTTACTCATCCCTGCAACAAATAAAGCTCGTACCGACATGATCCCGCCATACTGTTTGGACCATTCCGTGAACCTGGTACATTATGATACAATGAGCGAGAAAGACAAATAGGGAAGCAAGGGCGGTTCGGCGAACTTCAAGAAAGGGAATTTGAGCGGGAGCAAGTGTATATTTCCCAAAAGCGGGATGGTTGGAGGGCCAGGTGGTAGACTTTTGTCTCGTCGGCCAGTACTTAGTAGCTTAAACATCACCCAAGCAACACCCAGTACGACCAGTGAGGTAAGCCTGGGGTCCATTTTGCGAGAGGACGTATTTAGAGACGTAGCGGACTTGAGATGTAGCAACCTGTAGCAACCTGCGGCTCAACGTTGAGCGCAGAGAGAAGAATTCAAGATGGATTAACGTGATGAACCAGTGGTGTTCTTTTTCCACCAAAACGTAGTCCTTATCGTGTTTAAATAGCATGGAGTGGACAGGGAGAGAGGTAGGAAGGAATATCACAAACGTAATTCGCGTTGGGAGTCAAGTAATGCGTGAGCCTTGATCGCCGTCCTGAATGTACTAGTTCAAAGAACATGTTATGGCAGTTCACGGGAATTCCCGTTGGTAAGTATCTGGGAGCCTGGTCGATGCATGCTACTTGAGTATCTTTGAATATTACGCACCCTCCAATTGGTGTCAGTTAAAGGGGGTCTCGATGGCCGCTTGCCTTCAACTATCTCACCAATTAGGGGTCATTGTCTTTGACGTTCAGTGTCAATATTCCAATGGCTACAGTTGAGAGTGAAGACGACGCAGAAGTCTCAGGATTCGGTTGGTTAGCGTGGTGGCAGAAACCCAGTGCGCTGGTGAGGGTATAGAAATCTGCCCGAGGTTCATGTACGTTTGTCAACGTACTATGTGAAATGAAGAATTATAAGTCGGGTAAGTGTCCCCTTACAGCATGAAAGTTAGTGTCGATCCAGCCTATTCTGTCTGAAAACGGGTTGCACCCGCATTGAGTTGTCTCATCAATGTTCACATCTCAATCTGGAATTCGCAAAAAGCTTAGCTTTTTCCTTGGCTCCACCCAAGTGGACTCTACATGAAGTTGGGACATGCAAAATTTTGATAGATTAAATCTGCTGACCAATGACAGCTAGATTCCACACAGTAGACTGATGGGTAGTGAGGTAAGTATTGGGGAGCAGAGTGGCGACATAGCGGAGCAGCATTATTTGGCACCATTTACGGTAAGTGCGCCGTACTACGGGTGTACACTATAACCTATAACTACAACGATGGCCAACTTGTTCTATATATCAGAAGAGAAAAAGAAACTCATTCTTACCATGCACATTCGGGGTATGCGCTCTAAACACATCGCAACAGCGACAGGAATTGGTATACACACATCTAAAGAGTCAGTTGAGATTCATGTTATTCAACGTACCACAGAAACATGTTTTTGCCTTTTATACTGCAAGCCCATCTACGTAGGCTCCTCACTGCTGATAGGGTCAACAATAAATATATTGCGTTGACATAGTGGACTGTATTGAGGAAGAGGTCAGAGGTCAAGCGAAGTGGGGGAACGTGGAGCAATGAGGTCGAGCGACACATTGCGTCATGGTTTCTGTGGAGCATACCATATCTGGTTGTTTATAGTAAACAAAGGCGCACGTCCGTTTTCTTTAAAAATGTCTACTGTTTTGCATCTATGTAGCTAGAAAGAAAACCAGGAAATGCTTACTATAAGCAATAAGATGAACCCAGAATCCATTGTGCGACGAGTCGACTTGTGGTGCTAGTGTGACATGGGAAGACTTCTCCAAACCAGGACCTGTACGTTTTGAAAACACGTCTAAATGGAATTACAGAGAAAGAGAGGTATCTAGGAATAAATTGAACAAATTGCGTGGGCGACGAGTACCAAATTTTAGCCATTGTTCGAAGATTGAAAGTATTTGTCAGCGGGTTCGAAGGTTACAGCTCCCTCATATTGAGATCATCGACAGTCGGCAACCGACTTCTCTGCTTGATGTCTCTACCTAGCTCATCTACTCTCCTGTCACTATATTTAAGATATCTCTCCAAAATTCCATGATGCAGCTTAGGTTCTTTCCCAAATGTCGAGGCTAGTCCAGTACTACAGTCCTCTTATAACATTCTTTGATAACCTCGACCTTCTCTTTGCTCCGTGGGGTAATTTTGCACTGGAAAGGCTTAGGGGTTAAGGTTATGCCCTGCAATGTAGCTGTATTGAGCAGGGCGGTCGGTATGACTTATAGAGAGTAGACTGACGTCAAAATATTCATTTTCAATGTCCCATGTTGGTGGTTGCTTGTCCGATTCATTTATGGGGGCGAAGTCGAATGCCCATAGAAGGCGCATAACAGCAAGACTCTGACCAGGACGTCAGACATGCTCAGTTAGCCGTTAAAGACTATAAGAATGGAATGCATACGGAGTTTGTATTGGCAAGATGCATTCCAGGACATAGCCTCTGAAGAATATTTGCAAAATATCATCATTTCGTCATGGTGACACAGAGGAGAAGGATATATGTGAATCTATGGTCGTACGTACCTTGCCGCTTCCAAATTGAGAGTGTAGATCGGATGTTACCCAGGCCCTCGGGAAGCTCAGGTTTGGTTCCATCCGGGGTCAACAGATAGCGTTCTGGCCAAAAGTCCTCCGGACGTTCAAATATATCTGTGGATCCCCATGTTCATAAATACGAATGTGTTGGAGAATCAATACGCACTTGGATCATGGAATACACCGTCTTTAATTTGTCCTATAAGCGACACGATCATGGCTATCGTTAAAAGTCGGAGACTACTTACATATATTCATGAAAATGGGTGTTCCCTTTGGAATTGTATATCCCCGATACTAACATGGTCAATGTTAATTCTAAAGCAGACAACATGACTTCGACTCGGGAACTCACTTCGCAATCATTGACCGAGGCATGTGGAACGGCGGTAGGTGCAACAGGTCTTAAACGGTGCGTCTAGCAAAAAATTTTCAATATCGTTAGGATAACGGGTCATATTTGGTTGAAAACGGATCTCATCGAACCTCTTTAATCACAGCTTGCACATACAGCAAGTTATGAATATCATTAGGAACCGGCATTCTTCTTTCCCCAATAACACTATCGATTTCCTTCTGCGCTTTTCGCAAAGATGCCGGAGACTTAACGAGACACAGCACCAAGTTCTTCAAATGCGAAGCCGATGTCTCCGATCCGCCGTCCAACAAAACCCCGCAGATGTAACTATCAAGGGAAAGAACGGAGCGGATGAGAATAGATGGTCAAAAAAGGTTCAATAACGGTGGATTATGGAGGAATTGAACACACGCAATGGTTTCCCGATCCAATCCGAGTTCGGCTTGTCTTTCCATAATCTTCTCAACAAATGAGTCTTGCTTAATCCCACTACTCGCTCTCTTTTCCGCATCGTCAAGAAGCCCAAAGTACAAAGACCGTTGCAGCCTTCTCGTCTCCCTCCAGAGCTTTTTCCAAGGCGCCCAGCGCTCCGGTATATACTTTAGAACCGGAACAAAGTCAACGGGCGCAGCCTCAGGTGAGAACGTTGTCAAGAATTGAAGGATAAAGTCTCGGAATAACATAGCCACCAGCGAGTCGTGTCTTGGTGTCGGCTGTCCAAAGACAATGGAAGTTATAAACGAAAGCGTTGTGCGTGATATATGGTTGTAGAACTCCTGGTGTAGGTTTCGTGCCGTCAGCCTTATCGAAGCAATGAATGAAGGAACATTGGTTACCTCGGGGCTATGTAAAATATCATAGAGGAGCTGCGTCGTCTCTGCGTCCGCGATAGGAAGGTATTTCTGGACAGCTTGAGGAGACATCAATGGCTGGATCACTTTACGGCTTATTTTCCAAAAATGGCTCTCTGTACGGATAATGGTAAGTGGAGGTTTACCCCATACTGTGTATATGGCACGATTGCGGGTTCTTACCGGAAGGGGCCGTAACAAAGTATTTCCCCCCAGTGACAACATTTAAGCCGTAAAAGGCAGGACGGGACGACAGCTCAATGCTACGGTCATCAAGGAGCTCTTTAATGCTCCTCATGTCTGAGAGCACGACGATAGTTCCATTTGTCACTTTGAGCTACACTTACGAGTTAGTCTATTGACTCCCAACTACGATGAAAGAAATCCGTACCGAGATGATTCCGCCATACTCCTTGGCCCATTCCGTGAACCTGTGCTCAGAATATCCCGTTAGCAGAAACGAAGTGAAGAGCACAAGGTAGTCGTGCATACTTTAGAAAGGGGAATTTGCGAGGGAGCAAGTGTACATTTCCCAAAATTGGGATGGTCGGCGGGCCAGGTGGTAAGTTCTTGTCCCGGCGACCGAAACGGGAGCAGCTTAAAAGTTAACCAGCCGACAGCAAGTAGCACAACCAGGGAGATATTCTTATCCATTGGCGTACAGGAGCCTTTCTATCGCGGTGGTTGGTCTGGAACTGTGACAGCAGTGTGTCTGGTGGTAGATTAAACACCAACACGCACAGGAACTCGGGAGTGGAACGAAATTACACGTACCGTTGATGAGAGATCTTATACATATTGAACGACATTGTGTGGGAAGGCATTAAAATAGAAGCCAACTTTGGAATGGGAGCAAGGGAACCGCCATATCGTAAGTACTTCTTTCCAATTATAATACCGACTAATTTCTGCTATCTCAGAGTGAGTCGATTAGACTTCAGTAGCCACACTTTTGATAAAACCATGAACCGATACAAATGAACATTGTTGGTTAGTAATTAAGTGGATAAGTTAGGTGCATTTGGGGCATAGCAAGAGCAATGATTGTGAGTTCACGTACATAGCGCTGGTTACGCTGGAAATTCAAGCATGCGTTGGGTTGAGTCGAGTGTCATGTGGTGAGGTCTGAACCGATTACCGATAGTAATATTGAGTTGTACGTACATTTTCTCTCACAGTCGCAGACCTGAGGGCATTCATGTCGGATCCTGGCCCAAGGCTTGACGGTATCTGGACTACGCTCTCCCGCTATTCCACAAAACTTGTCAGAAGCTAAGGGTGTCTTTTCTCAAGGTCCAAGAAACAATGATCTTCGTTGAAACCTACCACACCTAGCAATGACAATACGTAAGAACATAAAAGACAACGCCACCAAGTGCTGCCAGAGGTTATTCGGTTGTGTAAGTACATTGAATACGATGACACGCTTGGCGAATGGAGGGTGTCATGCGACAGCGGAACCCGTGTTCGACATGTGCATTGCGTATATCTGAGACGGAGGCTGCCCGTGGCAATTTCTCTGTTTTATGTCCTAGATTGTCAGAACATGGGGGCAGGCAAGAGCCAAATTTGAATAAATTGATATAGAATGATAACTATCGGTGTTCTGAGGCAGAGCATACACAGAGGATAACCAGCTATGGTGACTATAAAGTCTTCTCGGCGATCAGGAAGTCATTCCCTGTGACCGTCCTGCATCCCGTTCGGATGGCTCTCGCGACCTGTGCGTCTTTGGCTTGCTCGATGGCTGATTCGTTGGACTGATCGCCAGCTTTAAGAGCGTATTCTTGAACGATGTCGATGGCTGGGCGCGGGGCATGAAAAGGGCACGAAGGCGGTAAGGTGGTAAGGTCTGGCTAGTGAAAGATGCTGCCGTGCGAGGGTACACAGTGGGAATTTAAGTAGTTCAAGTACCTTTGTCGAGGTAATCTGTGAAAGCGAGTAACCATGTCAGGAGTCGGTTAGGGTGGGACAAGGGGTGGATACACAAAGAAAGATAGGTGAGGTGTTAAACGTGAAAAGACGTAGGAATACACCATGAAAGATAACACGGACTTTCCTTATTCTCTCCTTTCTCGCCACCTCCGAGGGCGCCGTTGATAGAGCCAAAGATGGCACTGGTAGCTTTGTTCTGAGCATTGTTCTCAGTCTTTCCATTCGACGGCACCATCAATGGTCTGAGTCTCGCTCGTGCTCTCGAATTCATTGATGGGGGAGATATGAAAAGGCGATAAAAATGCGGAAAGCGTTTGTGCAGGAATTAAAATCCCGTGAAAGCCTGGCGTCACCAGGCTCATTGAGAGTCACGCGGAGAATGACAGGACCACGATATATCGATAGAACGACTGACTGGCTGCAGGTGTGTACGGTGCATAATGTCTAATGTCTAAGAGAGAAATTGGTGTTGAAAGAATGGGTTGGGGATCGCAAGGCGGATGCGTGATGATAAGAATGAGAATGCGGGCGTAGTTAGCGTCAGGGTATGCGTGATATCTGGAAATATGATTACGAGAATGAGAATGAGAACGTGATCGCAAAGTCATATATGTAGATGTAGATGTAGACGCAGTTATAGTTGTAGGACAGATCGGAAAAGAGTCTATGATGGACGTATGCAGCGCCTCGCTGCTGCTGCTGCTGCTGTCGTTATTGCTGTCGTTATTGCCGTCGAGAGAAGAATGAGATGAATTAAAAGAAGATCGCGACAGCTCATCGTTGCAATCAGCGTCGGCGTCCCCGCCCCCACCTAACAACGTAACATCTCCCCGCGCCGATTGCAGCCTCGCCCTCGTGTCCGTCCGTGTCCATATCTGCTGGCACGCGCCCCGCGCCGCCACCAACGGTGACATCACAGAGCGCGGGGCAGTCGATGAGGACGACGGTGCTGACGGCGATACAGCAACAGACGCAACCATATACGCGTATGATGATCGGAGTTTGCGTTTGTGTCGTCGAGGGCTACGCCTGCGTCCGAGTCAGAGGGAGTGTCTGCATCGAAGGCCCTACCAGAGCGTAAGTGGAAGCCCGAGGCGGGTGAATCTTGGGGAGAACGGGGGATTAGCAGTTACGCTGGAAGGAAAGGGGAGCGTCGATGTGGACGTCAAAGCCAAACTCGAAGTGGAAATGGAAGGGGAGATGGAACCCGAACCCGAACTCGAGGTGGAAGAGGGCGGAGACGGCGCGTCGCTATGCGAAACGAGCTCTGCGCTCGTCCTCCCCGCTGTCAGCGTCGTGGGTTTCTGGTGCTTTACCGCCAATTCTTGTCCAGCCAGCTGCTGCTGCCTCTTCCTCTGTCCACGTTCATGCTTCGCGTTCGCGAACAGCGTGTTCCCGTTCTCGTTCGCGTCGGTGGTGGTGGTGGTATGCGACTGCAGCGTTGGTTTCGCCTTCCACGATGGGGTTCGAGTTCGAGCGTGGGCTGTGCCCCTGCTCGAATACATGCGTATGCATATGCTCCGATGGCGATGGCGGGCGGTAGGTCGATGCCGGTGTCAGGCCAGGCGGTGACGGGAGCGGGAGCGGAGTGGAGGTATGAGCGGGAGTGTGGCCCTGTATGCTCCATGGACGCGAAGTCAATGTCGAGGCGGGGAAGTTGACTTGCGTAATATCGTCATCATTATGCTCGTACTCCTCGTCATCCCACCCGTCCCCGTCCCCGTCTGCGTGGTTCTTCGTCCTCGTCCTCGTCCTCGTCCTCGTGTTCGTCGTCCCCGTCCTCATCCGGGTCTTCACACTCATCCCCATCAATACCCAGGCCGCGCATTGCATCGTCCGAGATCCGCAGTCCACTCGACATTAAAGGTAAAGAATGCTGCGTAGGCTTGACGCCCGCAGGGAACGCACCCCGCTCCGATCCGTCTCCGCCTGCCAGACCCAGACCGTGACTCTGAATCCGACCGGGTTGCGAAGGGCCTGGGACGGCTGGGGCTGCGAAGAGACCTTTGATGGGGAGCACGCGCGGGTGCCGTCTCAATGGAGATATGGAGGATCCTGGGTTGGCAGGGGCGAAGTGAGGGCCGCGGATAGGGATGGGAGGAAGGGGAAGGGGAGGACATGGAGGGCGGGAACGGCAGGCGCGAAAAAGAGGAGGAAGAGGAGACGCGGATGGTGTCGTCTACAGAGAAGGAGGCGAGGTCAGCGTAGGTGAGGACCACGAATGTGTTGCTATTGCAGCTGCTGTTGCTGTTGGTAGTGGTATGGGCGGTGCCATTGACATTGCCATTGAATATTGACGGGCAGCAGAAGACCGTGGCTTGAGTGGACAAAGAATGTTTATAAGCACGCAGGGCACGAATAGGGGATGGGGCAAGGTACCTGGAGCTTGCGCAGCGCGGTTTGCGTCCAGCACAGACCGTCGAGATCGACGAACTCGGCTTTCACGGTGGCAATTGGCTGCATCAGCAGCTGTCTTTTGCCCCTGTGATACATAAGATTTAATTGCATGATACGAAGGAGAGTGAGACGAACTTCGGTCATATGGGGGCCTCAGCTTCTCGGCAGCCTGCTTCATCTCAGCCTCGATGACCCGCTGCTCCGCCCGGGACGCATGCATTTACTCGTAGCATTCATGTTCGTTCGTTAGAAGTTGTCGTAAGAATCAAAGATAGCTTGCGTTTAACCCTGTTGCAAGCAAGTAAAAGTAAAAGCCCAAGAGACCGCGCGGGGAATGAAATTTCCACCGAAAATCGTTACGAGTGACGTGACCGTGTGTGGTAGTGATGCCATGCCCTCGATGATTTGAGCGTCCGATTACTCCACTCGACCTCGAAGGGCAGCATCGTTTCCCCTTCCACTTGACCACGCTTTCGACCATCGCTGTCATTATTCAAACTCCTCAACAACTCCTTTCACCGCTATTTTTTACTCTTCACCATATAACTTCTACCACTTGAATGCGAAGAGTCGTGACGTGCAGGCAGAGGCGGAGTTGATGAACCACCGTGTGTTTTCGCTTCCTCCCATCCCTTGTCCTTTCAAATGCACATTCTCTCACGTGGCTGGAGGTATCATCCACACGATTAGAATCATCAGACAGAATAATCTCCCTTAACCCTCGTCATTCAATACTCATTTCTACCACAGCTCACTCCCCACTTTTCTCCTGCATGACGTTGACCCGCGCGTAATCTAAACGCGGTTAGCAGCAGCACCGACTCCCTCCATCAATACAGTCCGAGGTCTGTGCAAGTTCGGTATGCAGTATCTCCGTCTTTCGAGACGAGCATGAACTTAACTTCAATGTCGTCAGCCGAACGACGGGGGTCGAGGTTCGGCTATTTGTCAAATGTTGCAAGTGAGATGTATTCTGGACAGTCCGAAAAGCTTTGGTGGGTTTTCCCTGTTTTCACCTATATCAAGCGACGTTGAAGCGCATATGTTTACATTTCTATGCAAATTATCAATTTCTTTCTTTCTCTACCATGTCCGTCTCGCCCGGCGCGGCGTCCGAAAGATGCTGCATGGGAGATGACATCTGGACACGTATTTCCACATATTCATACCGCTATCTACTTCATCTACAATGTCGATTACGCCTCCGTCGCCTCCGTCACCTGAATGACCGTCTCTTGCGTCTCCTTCCACATCCACCCACTTCATCTACATCCATATCAACATCCACCTTTCCACATCCACCGCCACGTCCACTGTCCCCATATTCTCAGCTCTGTTTCGACCTCGGTGAGTGGCTTTCATCAGGATCGGGATGAGCTTAAGGTTTACTTTTTCATTTCGGTAACGTTACACGGTTGCCCATCTCGCGAAATAATAGGTGCGTTCATTTTTCCGATCGATAGAAAATAATTCTAATCAGAAACATTGTCTAGACTGGAAAGTCGAAGCATTACGGATTCACCGAGTTTCATTCATTACCTGTTGCCAGATTCGTTACCACGACAAGTTGATCGACTAAGCTGAGGCCAATATCGGATTTGAACTGGATCAATGCGGCCAGAACGAGGTTCAAGTTCGCATAGTCAGACGTTTGAAAGATGTACAGAATCTTTTCCAAATACATATCTTCTTTAGAAAGTGCACTGAGAAGCACAGCACACAAAGTAACAAACGTAAGGAATTGTTGATAAATGCAGTTTAATTCCGATGATGCTGCCACGAAAGCGCATTGGTTCCAGGATGTTCAGGACCGTTAGATTGCGATTCGAACTTTGAGACGACGAGTGATAACCACACAGAACCTATGTAGTTTATAGTTTGAAAGACACGAGAATGTCCCATGACTCGACGTGAGGTAATGAATTTGATCGACGAAAATGGACAAACGGTGATGTCTTGAAATTTGTTCTGGTGGCCTCTCGTGTATTCTTGCGACTCGAAGCTATTTAAAACCAGACAGGCAGCTGAAATGATGCTATTTTGGGAATCGTGCGACGGATGTGCTGAGATAGGCAATTGATAGGCGTCTATCAGTGTTCGCGATCTCATCTTGAGATACTTGTCGTCTCATGGTTTGTCACTGCTTTGTCACCACCCATCGCGCTCGGCTCCAGGCGCTTATGTCGATCACCCCAGAAACCGCAGTGTGGGCTTTATCCAGTTGTCCAATGAGATGCTGTGTCTAAACCTGTCCCGCCTATTTATCTAGGGATTACCAACGCATTAGACAGCAGTAATGAGCGCCTACCTCTAAATGGGAACATTCCCAACCAAAAGACTCCGTTACCCGTTCTCTTCTCCTGCAACATACGCTGCTGGGCGCCTATATTGCTCTACTCACATTCCTACACCACTTTATGGTATACAGTATAAAATTTATGAGGCCTGGTATCACACCACTGACGATGTACACATTAATCGTCATAACGCAACCCTTATGTGTCTTGTATCTATGACTGGCGCCGTCCACAGAGCTGTAGGGATAAAAGAAGGCTTCTGTAACCGGATCTCCTCGGAAAATCGCATGCTCTCGACAGCTCGAGGGAACGGGTGCCCCTGTAGTCTGTTTTTCCATGCGGCACGAACCAAGTCAAAAGTGTGATGATAATTGAGCGAGAAACGTTCATAACATTGTCTGGACCTGTGTAATAAGAGCTATCGAAGCCAACAGGAGTTTTTTTCCTTTCCGGCGTCTTTTGCCACTTGAAGCTTCTGCAAGTTCACATTGCACGGTACTTTCTGTGTCCGTGGCACCCAATTTTGAACAAGTTGTTATATTTAGCTGACTGGTATGTCCTGACATGTGAAGTCGATTCAGAATGGAAGGGTCAACAGGCATGACTACAATGAAGCTATACATTCATCAAAACGATTCTTAACTGACTATAGTGACGGCCGTGAACCTCGCGTGAACTTGAGAAGAAGAGAAACGCTAAGATATCCTGTTCGTGTGGCTTAAGGCTTGAGCCTGGTCACTCTCTCGCAACCGTGTTAACAGGCACCTGGAATCGACAGTCATCTGGTGCTATGAATATGAATCAGTCGAATTTGACATCTGGAACAGGGACAAACAATGGCTTTGTGTGTACACGAGCCAAGCGGCGTTTTTATCTATTACCAGTGAGCATCATAAAATAAAATGAGTTCTGGAAAGAAATCTGAAGTGTGAAATTTTGGATGCAAGCCTCGTCAAAAATGTACACAGGCGTTTCTAGCTGCCGGGTGTTTTTAATAGATCTGTCAAGCTCGCCCAACTGTCACGATTCGGCGTTTTTAAGCACAAAATGTTATTCAGAAAGTAGTTCCAAGAAATTCAGAGATGCGAAGGGGACTGCAGTATATAAACTCAAGCAAGCCGTCACATATCTTCAGTTCACTGAATCATTCTAAGGACTCCCAAAGATAAAGAACAATTTCAAAGCAAATTATCGCATAACAACAATGTTTTCCAAGGCCGTCTTCACCGACGTACTCGCAGTGGTTGCAATGATTACCATTGCTAGTGCTATACCCACCTCCAATGTCTTCGGGGAAAGAGCAGTAGTGCGTTGATTTTTTCCCCGACTTTATCAGGACTTTCAACTAAATACACTCGATTATAACAGAGTGCCTCCGAACGTGGAGGTGTGTACTGGGAACATCGGGACTGGATGCGTGAACATCCCTGTCGGCTCCGACGCCTGCATCAACTTCACTGGCGGGCTCAGCTTCCTCGACAAGGAATCGTCAGCCGTTGTTGTCCCAGGTGGTTTTGTGTGCAGTTTCTTCGCGTACGTGCCTATTTCTTTGTCGCCTTATAGTGCATGTTGGTCTGATACTAGGATTTGAAATTTAAGTGACGCCGGTTGCTTGGCTCCTCAAGGGGGCGCGGGCCAGGTGGTCTTGCAAGGCGGATCTTGAGCTTCCTAAAGCCGGTTCCTGGAACCGCAGGGAATGTGAACTTTAACGACCAAGCAAGCTCATTCAGCTGCAGCCCAGTTTAGTTTTGCATTGTACCTTCGTTAAGTGTGGTATTGAAGGACCTACGAGCAGATTTATAGGAAATATAACACCGATGTTTAGTTTCAATGCAACAGTAGCCAGTGTCCATTACAATCAGCTTTATTGTGCAGTATTTTCTCTAATCAGAAGTCGTGCATTAGGGTCCAGAACATCAGAGTAGTGAACATCACGCATGACCCCGGCGAGGTAAAGCGCTTACGGAGATTTTCGATTAAATGACTAGATATCTGCTTCAATAAGGAAGGAGAAGACTGGAAACGAGCTGTATATACCCTTGATATGTGATTGGAAATTATATCTGCAGCTATGACCAAACTTCGACACGCGGACTCAATAATTAAAGTATATATTTGTGTTCCAACTTGAATTTGCAATATGACCGGTTTACAAATCAATGAAACCCAGCAGAAATGTATAGCCATTCGAGAGCTGAAAGTATAATGGAAAGATGGGTGCACGGATGACAGGCTCCTCCATGGTGGTACTCCGATAAGTGCGTCATCATGAGAAAATGTCATACGAGACACATGTTAGAACCAAATCGATGTATTTTTTGACGAGTTACAGACCCTTACCTATCTGTGAGTGTTATCCACATCTCGAAACAAGAGGTACGCATGGAATTAGATCCTGTAGATCGAGGTAAAAACAACGGATGTGAGCAGAGACATTCCTTCCAGCGTACACACCGTCGGAATAAACCAGTCGGTGTACCACTGTCCTACGAACATCCTCGTACCCATTCACCAATAAATCAACGTCTTCACATCTCTCTGGAGCATTATATACAAAGTTCCGGATTCACGCCCAAACGCGAATCACCAACCCGGGATCCATCCATTATGAGTCCATCCTGATATTCAGACATGGCCATATTGCTATAGCGTTAGCAAGTGCCTCTTACTTTGTCGTTGGACACTGCAACTGTAGCGTCGGGGCAGTAACTGCACAAATGGCTCATATATCTGATTGGTTCACTGTAACTCTGGATGTCTATCTACTGACTGACAACATGAGCGACGACTTTCTATTGTCGTTATTCTGTGCCCACGTGACCTCTATTTAAATTGTTCTAGTAAAGCAAAACTCGCCATCGTTAACGGGTATTGATGCTAAGCTTGATGTTAGCTTATTAGTGCTATGGTCCAATAGCAAGTTCTGAACTCATAGGCTTTGCTCCATTCTTTGTGCACTAGGAAAAAGCCGTACACGTCAACTTTCAGAGATTCAGTGCCATTACCAAAGTATTCATCCATCCGGGACTTTGTTTAATGTACGACTTCGGTTAGCAAATGTAGTTGGCGTTATAGCTGTTTGAAGCGGTGAACGGGGGTCATGCGTGATGTTCACTACTCTGATGTTCTGGACCCTAATGCACGACTTCTGATTAGAGAAAATACTGCACAATAAAGCTGATTGTAATGGACACTGGCTACTGGTGCATTGAAACTAAACATTGGTGTTATATTTCTTATAAATCTGCTCGTAGATCCTTCAATACCACACTTAACGAAGGTACAATGCAAAACTAAACTGGGCTGCAGCTGAATGAGCTTGCTTGGTCGTTAAAGTTCACATTCCCAGCGGTTCCAGGAACCGGCTTTAGGAAGCTCCAAGATCCGCCTTGCAAGACCACCTGGCCCGCGCCCCTTGAGGAGCCAAGCAACCGGCGTCACTTAAATTTCAAATCCTAGTATCAGCCCAACATGATCTATAAGGCGACAAAGAAATAGGCACGTACGCGAAGAAACTGCACACAAAACCACCTGGGACAACAACGGCTGACGATTCCTTGTCGAGGAAGCTGAGCCCGCCAGTGAAGTTGATGCAGGCGTCGGAGCCGACAGGGATGTTCACGCATCCAGTCCCGATGTTCCCAGTACACACTCCACGTTCGGAGTGGCACTCTGTTATAATCGAGTGTATTTAGTTGAAAGTCCTGATAAAGTCGGGGAAAAAATCAACGCACTGCTGCTCTTTCCCCGAAGACATTGGAGGTGGGTATAGCACTAGCAATGGTAATCATTGCGACCACTGCGAGTACATTGGTGAAGACGGCCTTGGAAAACATTGTCGTTATGTGATAATTTTCTTTGAAATTGTTCTTTATCTTTGGGAGAACCCTTAGAATGCTTCAGTGAACTGAGGATAAGTGACGGCTTGCTTGAGTTTATATACTGCAATTCCCTTCGCATCTCTGAATTTCTTGGAACGGCTTTCTGCGCAACATTTTGTGCTTGAAAACACTGAATCGTGACAACTGGGCGAGCTTGACAGATCTATTAAAAATACCCGGCAGCTAGAAACGCCTGTGTACATTTTTGACGAAGCTTGTATCCAAAATTTCACACTCTGGTTTTCTTCCCAGAACTCATTCTATTTTATGATGCTCAATACTAATAGATAAAAATGCCACTTGGCTCTTGTACACACAAAGTCCTTGTGTGTCCCTGTTCCAGATCTCAACTTCGACTGGTTCATATTCTTCTCACCAGGTGACTGTCGATTCCAGGTACGTGTTAACACGGTTGCGAGAGTGACCAAGCTCAAGCCTCCAAGCCACACGAATAGGATATACTTAGCGTCTCTTCTTCTCAAGTTCACGCGAGGTTCACGGCCGTCACTATAGTCAGTTAAGAATCGTTTTGATGAATGTATACTTCATAGTAGTTATGCTTGTCGTCCCTTCCATTCTGAATCGACTTCACATGTCAGGATATACCAGTCAGCTAAATATAATCACTTATACAACATTGGGTGCCACGGACTCAGAAAATACCGTGTAATGTGAACTTGCAGAAGTTTCAAGTGGG
>JAJIRX010001073.1:0-14940 GCA_023853785.1 Psilocybe azurescens | reverse complement strand
TCGAGGCTAGTCCAGTACTACAGTCCTCTTATAACATTCTTTGATAACCTCGACCTTCTCTTTGCTCATGGGTAATTTTACCTGGAAAGGCGGGGTTAGGTTACCTAAATGTAGCTAATGACAAACAGGCGGTCGGTATGACTGAGAGAGCAGGACTGCATCAAATATTCATTTTCAATGTCCCATGTCGGTGGTTGCTTGTCCGATTCATTTATGGGGGCGAAGTCGAATGCCCATAGAAGGCGCATAACAGCAAGACTCTGACCAGGACGTCAGACATGCTCAGTTAGCCATTAAATACTATAAGAATGGAATGCATACGGAGTTTGTATTGGCAAGATGCATTCCAGGACATAGCCTCTGAAGAATATTTGCAAAATATCATCATTTCGTCATGGTGACACAGAGGAGAAGGATATATGTGAATCCATGGTCGTACGTACCTTGCCGCTTCCAAATTGAAGTGTAGATCGGATGTTACCCAGGCCCTCGGGAAGCTCAGGTTTGGTTCCATCCGGGGTCAACAGATAGCGTTCTGGCCAAAAAGTCTTCCGGACGTTCAAATATATCTGTGGATCCCCATGTTCATAAATACAAATGTGTTGGAGAATCAATACGCACTTGGATCATGGAATACACCGTCTTTAATTTGTCCTATAAGCGACACGATCATGCTATCGTTAAAAGTCGGAGACTACTTACATATATTCATGAAAATGGGTGTTCCCTTTGGAATTGTATATCCCCGATACTAACATGATCAATGTTAAGTCTAAAGCAGACCAACATGACTTCGACTCGGGAACTCACTTCGCAATCATTGACCGAGGCATGTGGAACGGCGGTAGGTGCAACAGGTCTTAAACGGTGCGTCTAGCAAAAATTTTCAATATCGTTAGGATAACGGGTCATATTTGGTTGAAAACGGATCTCATCGAACCTCTTTAATCACAGCTTGCACATACGGCAAGTTATGAATATCATTAGGAACTGGCATTCTTCCTTTCCCAATAACACTATCGATTTCCTTCTGCGCTTTTCGCAAAGATGCCGGAGACTTAACGAGACACAGCACCAAGTTCTTCAAATGAAAGCCGATGTCTCCGATCCGCCGTCCAACAAAACCCGCAGATGTAACTATCAAGGGAAAGAACGGAGCGGATGAGAATAGATGGTCAAAAAAGGTTCAATAACGGTGGATTATGGAGGAATTGAACATACGCAATGGTTTCCCGATCCAATCCGAGTTCGGCTTGTCTTTCCATAATCTTCTCAACAAATGAGTCTTGCTTAATCCCACTACTCGCTCTCTTTTCCGCATCGTCAAGAAGCCCAAAGTACAAAGACCGTTGCAGCCTTCTCGTCTCCCTCCAGAGCTTTTCCAAGGCGCCCAGCGCTCCGGTATATACTTTAGAACCGGAACAAAGTCAACGGGCGCAGCCTCAGGTGAGAACGTTGTCAAGAATTGAAGGATAAAGTCTCGGAATAACATAGCCACCAGCGAGTCGTGTCTTGGTGTCGGCTGTCCAAAGACAATGGAAGTTATAAACGAAAGCGTTGTGCGTGATATGTGGTTGTAGAACTCCTGGTGTAGGTTTCGTGCCGTCAGCCTTATCGAAGCAATGAATGAAGGAACATTGGTTACCTCGGGGCTATGTAAAATATCATAGAGGAGCTGCGTCGTCTCTGCGTCCGCGATAGGAAGGTATTTCTGGACAGCTTGAGGAGACATCAATGGCTGGATCACTTTACGGCTTATTTTCCAAAAATGGCTCTCTGTACGGATAATGGTAAGTGGAGGTTTACCCCATACTGTGTATATGGCACGATTGCGGGTTCTTACCGGAAGGGGCCGCAACAAAGTATTTCCCCCAGTGACAACATTAAGCCGTAAAAGGCAGGACGGGATGACAGCTCAATGCTACGGTCATCAAGGAGCTCTTTAATGCTCCTCATGTCTGAGAGCACGACGATAGTTCCATTTGTCACTTTGAGCTACACTTACGAGTTAGTCTATTGACTCCCAACTACGATGAAAGAAATCCGTACCGAGATGATTCCGCCATACTCCTTGGCCCATTCCGTGAACCTGTGCTCAGAATATCCCGTTAGCAGAAACGAAGTGAAGAGCACAAGGTAGTCGTGCATACTTTAGAAAGGGGAATTTGCGAGGGAGCAAGTGTACATTTCCCAAAATTGGGATGGTCGGCGGGCCAGGTGGTAAGTTCTTGTCCCGGCGACCGAAACGGAGCAGCTTAAAAGTTAACCAGCCGACAGCAAGTAGCACAACCAGGGAGATATTCTTATCCATTGGCGTACAGGAGCCTTTCTATCGCGGTGGTTGGTCTGGAACTGTGACAGCAGTGTGTCTGGTGGTAGATTAAACACCAACACGCACACAGGAACTCGGGAGTGGAACGAAATTACACGTACCGTTGATGAGAGATCTTATACATATTGAACGACATTGTGTGGGAAGGCATTAAAATAGAAGCCAACTTTGGAATGGGAGCAAGGGAACCGCCATATCGTAAGTACTTCTTTCCAATTATAATACCGACTAATTTCTGCTATCTCAGAGTGAGTCGATTAGACTTCAGTAGCCACACTCTTGATAAAACCATGAACCGATACAAATGAACATTGTTGGTTAGTAATTAAGTGGATAAGTTAGGTGCATTTGGGGGCATAGCAAGAGCAATGATTGTGAGTTCACGTACATAGCGCTGGTTACGCTGGAAATTCAAGCATGCGTTGGGTTGAGTCGAGTGTCATGTGGTGAGGTCTGAACCGATTACCGATAGTAATATTGAGTTGTACGTACATTTTCTCTCACAGTCGCAGACCTGAGGGCATTCATGTCGGATCCTGGCCCAAGGCTTGACGGTATCTGGACTACGCTCTCCCGCTATTCCACAAAACTTGTCAGAAGCTAAGGGTGTCTTTTCTCAAGGTCCAAGAAACAATGATCTTCGTTGAAACCTACCACACCTAAATGACAATACGTAAGAACATAAAAGACAACGCTCCAAGTGCTGCCAGAGGTTATTCGGTTGTGTAAGTACATTGAATACGATGACACGCTTGGCGAATGGAGGGTGTCATGCGACAGCGGAACCCGTATTCGACATGTGCATTGCGTATATCTGAGACGGAGGCTGCCCGTGGCAATTTCTCTGTTTTATGTCCTAGATTGTCAGAACATGGGGGCAGGCAAGAGCCAAATTTGAATAAATTGATATAGAATGATAACTATCGGTGTTCTGAGGCAGAGCATACACAGAGGATAACCAGCTATGGTGACTATAAAGTCTTCTCGGCGATCAGGAAGTCGTTCCCTGTGATCGTCCTGCATCCCGTTCGGATGGCTCTCGCGACCTGTGCGTCTTTGGCTTGCTCGATGGCTGATTCGTTGGACTGATCGCCAGCTTTAAGAGCGTATTCTTGAACGATGTCGATGGCTGGGCGCGGGGCATGAAAAGGGCACGAAGGCGGTAAGGTGGTAAGGTCTGGCTAGTGAAAGATGCTGCCGTGCGAGGGTACACAGTGGGAATTTAAGTAGTTCAAGTACCTTTGTCGAGGTAATCTGTGAAAGCGAGTAACCATGTCAGGGAGTCGGTTAGGGTGGGACAAGGGGTGGATACACAAAGAAAGATAGGTGAGGTGTTAAACGTGAAAAAGACGTAGGAATACACCATGAAAGATAACACGGACTTTCCTTATTCTCTCCTTTCTCGCCACCTCCGAGGGCGCCGTTGATAGAGCCAAAGATGGCACTGGTAGCTTTGTTCTGAGCATTGTTCTCAGTCTTTCCATTCGACGGCACCATCAATGGTCTGAGTCTCGCTCGTGCTCTCGAATTCATTGATGGGGAGATATGAAAAGGCGATAAAAATGCGGAAAGCGTTTGTGCAGGAATTAAAACCCGAAAGCCTGGCGTCACCAGGCTCATTGAGAGTCACGCGGAGAATGACAGGACCACACGATATCGATAGAACGACTGACTGGCTGCAGGTGTGTACGGTGCATAATGTCTAATGTCTAAGAGAGAAATTGGTGTTGAAAGAATGGGTTGGGGATCGCAAGGCGGATGCGTGATGATAAGAATGAGAATGCGGGCGTAGTTAGCGTCAGGGTATGCGTGATATCTGGAAATATGATTACGAGAATGAGAATGAGAACGTGATCGCAAAAGTCATATATGTAGATGTAGATGTAGATGTAGACGCAGTTATAGTTGTAGGACAGATCGGAAAAGAGTCTATGATGGACGTATGCAGCGCCTCGCTGCTGCTGCTGCTGCTGTCGTTATTGCTGTCGTTATTGCCGTCGTGAGAAGAATGAGATGAATTAAAAGAAGATCGCGACAGCTCATCGTTGCAATCAGCGTCGGCGTCCCCGCCCCCACCTAACACCCGTAACATCTCCCGCGCCGATTGCGGTGCCCTCGCCCTCGTGTCCGTGTCCGTGTCCATATCTGTGCTGGCACGCGCGTGCTCCTGCTCCCGCGCCGCCACCAACGGTGACATCACAGAGCGCGGGGCAGTCGATGAGGACGACGGCGCTGACGGCGATACAGCAACAGACGCAACCATATACGCGTATGATGATCGGAGTTTGCGTTTGTGTCGTCGAGGGCTACGCCTGCGTCCGAGTCAGAGGGAGTGTCTGCATCGAAGGCCCTACCAGAGCGTAAGTGGAAGCCCGGCGGGTGAATCTGGGGAGAACGGGGGATTAGCAGTTACGCTGGAAGGAAAGGGGAGCGTCGATGTGGACGTCAAAGCCAAACTCGAAGTGGAAATGGAAGGGGAGATGGAACCCGAACCCGAACTCGAGGTGGAAGAGGGCGGAGACGGCGCGTCGCTATGCGAAACGAGCTCTGCGCTCGTCCTCCCCGCTGTCAGCGTCGTGGGTTTCTGGTGCTTTACCGCCAAGTTCTTGTCCAGCCAGCTGCTGCTGCCTCTTCCTCTGTCCACGTTCATGCTCGCGTTCGCGAACAGCGTGTTCCCGTTCTCGTTCGCGTCGGTGGTGGTGGTGGTGTGCGACTGCAGCGTTGGTTTCGCCTTCCACGATGGGGTTCGAGTTCGAGCGTGGGCTGTGCCCCTGCTCGAATACATGCGTATGCATATGCTCCGATGGCGATGGCGGGCGGTAGGTCAGATGCCGGTGTCAGGCCAGGCGGTGACGGGAGCGGGAGCGGAGTGGAGGTATGAGCGGGAGTGTGGCCCTGTATGCTCCATGGACGCGAAGTCAATGTCGAGGCGGGGAAGTTGACTTGCGTAATATCGTCATCATTATGCTCGTACTCCTCGTCATCCCACCCGTCCCCGTCCCCGTCCCCGTCTGCGTGGTCTTTCGTCCTCGTCCTCGTCCTCGTGTTCGTCGTCCCCGTCCTCATCCGGGTCTTCACACTCATCCCCATCAATACCCAGGCCGCGCATTGCATCGTCCGAGATCCGCAGTCCACTCGACATTAAAGGTAAAGAATGCTGCGTAGGCTTGACGCCCGCAGGGAACGCACCCCGCTCCGATCCGTCTCCGCCTGCCAGACCCAGACCGTGACTCTGAATCCGACCGGGTTGCGAAGGGCCTGGGACGGCTGGGGCTGCGAAGAGACCTTTGATGGGGGAGCACGCGCGGGTGCCGTCTCAATGGAGATATGGAGGATCCTGGGTTGGCAGGGGCGAAGTGAGGGCCGCGGATAGGGGATGGGAGGAAGGGGAAGGGGAGGACATGGAGGGCGGGAACGGCAGGCGCGAAAAAGAGGAGGAAGAGGAGACGCGGATGGTGTCGTCTACAGAGAAGGAGGCGAGGTCAGCGTAGGTGAGGACCACGAATGTGTTGCTGTTGCAGTTGCTGTTGCTGTTGGTAGTGGTATGGGCGGTGCCATTGACATTGCCATTGAATATTGACGGGCAGCAGAAGACCGTGGCTTGAGTGGACAAAGAATGTTTATAAGCACGCAGGGCACGAATAGGGGATGGGGCAAGATACCTGGAGCTTGCGCAGCGCGGTTTGCGTCCAGCACAGACCGTCGAGATCGACGAACTCGGCTTTCACGGTGGCAATTGGCTGCATCAGCAGCTGTCTTTGCTCCTGTGATACATAAGATTTAATTGCATGATACACGAAGGAGAGTGAGACGAACTTCGGTCATATGGGGGCCTCAGCTTCCTCGGCAGCCTGCTTCATCTCAGCCTCGATGACCCGCTGCTCCGCCCGGGACGCATGCATTTACTCGTAGCATTCATGTTCGTTCGTTAGAAGTTGTCGTAAGAATCAAAGATAGCAGGATAGGAGAGAGCAGTGCGTTTAACCCTGTTGCAAGCAAGTAAAAGCCCAAGAGACCGCGCGGGGAATGAAATTTCCACCGAAAATCGTTACGAGTGACGTGACCGTGTGTGGCAGTGATGCCATGCCCCTCGATGATTTGAGCGTCCGATTACTCCACTCGACCTCGAAGGGCAGCATCGTTTCCCTTCCACTTGACCACGCTTTCGACCATCGCTGTCATTATTCAAACTCCTCAACAACTCCTTTCACCGCTATTTTTTACTCTTCACCATATATAACTTCTACTACTTGAATGCGAAGAGTCGTGACGTGCAGGCAGAGGCGGAGTTGATGAACCACCGTGTGTTTTCGCTTCCTCCCATCCCTTGTCCTTTCAAATGCACATTCTCTCACGTGGCTGGAGGTATCATCCACACGATTAGAATCATCAGACAGAATAATCTCCCTTAACCTCGTCATTCAATACTCATTTCTACCACACAGCTCACTCCCCACTTTTCTCCTGCATGACGTTGACCCGCGCGTAATCTAAACGCGGTTAGCAGCAGCACCGACTCCCCTCCATCAATACAGTCCGAGGTCTGTGCAAGTTCGGTATGCAGTATCTCCGTCTTTCGAGACGAGCATGAACTTAACTTCAATGTCGTCAGCCGAACGACGGGGGTCGAGGTTCGGCTATTTATCAAATGTCACAAGTGAGATGTATTCTGGACAGTCCGAAAAGCTTTGGTGGGTTTCTCCCCTGTTTTCACCTATATCAAGCGACGTTGAAGCGCATATATTTACATTTCTATGCAAATTATCAATTTCTTTCTTTCTCTACTCATGTCCGTCTCGCCCGGCGCGGCGTCCGAAAGATGCTGCATGGGAGATGACATCGGGACACGTATTTCCACATATTCATACCGCTATCTACTTCATCTACAATGTCGATTACGCCTCCGTCGCCTCCGTCACCTGAATGACCGTCTCTTGCGTCTCCTTCCACATCCACCCACTTCATCTACATCCATATCAACATCCACCTTTCCACATCCACCGCCACGTCCACTGTCCCCATATTCTCAGCTCTGTTTCGACCTCGGTGAGTGGCTTTCATCAGGATGAGCTTAAGGCTTACCTTTTTCATTTCAGTAACGTTACACGGTTACGCATCTCGCGAAATAATAGGTGCGTTCATTTTTCCGATCGATAGAAAATAATTCTAATCAGAAACATTGTCTAGACTGGAAAGTCGAAGCATTACGGATTCACCGAGTTTGGTTCATTACCTGTTGCCAGATTCGTTACCAGACCGTCACGACAAGTTGATCGACTAAGCTGAGGCCAATATCGGATTTGAACTGGATCAATGCGGCCAGAACGAGGTTCAAGTTCGCATAGTCGGACGTTTGAAAGATGTACAGAATCCTTTCCAAATACATATCTTCTTTAGAAAGTGCACTGAGAAGCACAGCACACAAAGTAACAAACGTAAGAATTGTTGATAAATGCAGTTTAATTCGATGATGCTGCCACGAAAGTGCATTGGTTCCAGGATGTTCTGGACCGTTAGATTGCGATTCGAACTTTGAGACGACGAGTGATAACCACACAGAACCTATGTAGTTTATAGTTTGAAAGACACGAGAATGTCCCATGACTCGACGTGAGGTAATGAATTTGATCAACGAAAATGGACAAACGGTGATGTCTTGAAATTTGTTCTGGTGGCCTCGTGTATTCTTGCGACTCGGAGCTATTTAAAACCAGACAGGCAGCTGAAACGATGCTATTTTGGGAATCGTGCGACGGATGTGCTGAGATAGGCAATTGATAGGCGTCTATCAGTGTTCGCGATTTCATCTGGAGATACTTGTCGTCTCATGGTTTGTCACTGCTTTGTCACCACCCATCGCGCTCGGCTCCAGGCGCTTATGTCGATCACCCCAGAAACCGCAGTGTGGGCTTTATCCAGTTGTCCAATGAGATGCTGTGTCTAAACCTGTCCCGCCTATTTATCTAGGGATTACCAACGCATTAGACAGCAGTAATGAGCGCCTACCTCTAAATGGAACATTCCCAACCAAAAGACTCCGTTACCCGTTCTCTTCTCCTGCAACATACGCTGCTGGGCGCCTATATTGCTCTACTCACATTCCTACACCACTTTATGTATACAGTATAAAATTTATGAGGCCTGGTATCACACCACTGACGATGTACACATTAATCGTCATAACGCAACCCTTATGTGTCTTGTATCTATGACTGGCGCCGTCCACAGAGCTGTAGGGATAAAAGAAGGCTTCTGTAACCGGATCTCCTCGGAAAATCGCATGCTCTCACAGCTCGAGGGAACGGGTGCCCTGTAGTCTGTTTTTCCATGCGGCACGAACCGAGTCAAAAGTGTGATGATAATTGAGCGAGAAACGTTCATAACATTGTCTGGACCTGTGTAATAAGAGCTATCGAAGCCAACAGGAGTTTTTCCTTTCCGGCGTCTTTTGCCACTTGAAGCTTCTGCAAGTTCACATTGCACGGTACTTTCTGTGTCCGTGGCACCCAATTTTGAACAAGTTGTTATATTTAGCTGACTGGTATGTCCTGACATGTGAAGTCGATTCAGAATGGAAGGGTCAACAGGCATGACTACAATGAAGCTATACATTCATCAAAACGATTCTTAACTGACTATAGTGACGGCCGTGAACCTCGCGTGAACTTGAGAAGAAGAGAAACGCTAAGATATCCTGTTCGTGTGGCTTAAGGCTTGAGCCTAGTCACTCTCTCGCAACCGTGTTAACAGGCACCTGGAATCGACAGTCATCTGGTGCTATGAATATGAATCAGTCGAATTTGACATCTGGAACAGGGACAAACAATGGCTTTGTGTGTACACGAGCCAAGCGGCGTTTTTATCTATTACCAGTGAGCATCATAAAATAAAATGAGTTCTGGAAAGAAATCTGAAGTGTGAAATTTTGGATGCAAGCCTCGTCAAAAATGTACACAGGCGTTTCTAGCTGCCGGGTGTTTTTAATAGATCTGTCAAGCTCGCCCAACTGTCACGATTCGGCGTTTTTAAGCACAAAATGTTATTCAGAAAGTAGTTCCAAGAAATTCAGAGATGCGAAGGGGACTGCAGTATATAAACTCAAGCAAGCCGTCACATATCTTCAGTTCACTGAATCATTCTAAGGACACTCCCAAAGATAAAGAACAATTTCAAAGCAAATTATCGCATAACAACAATGTTTTCCAAGGCCGTCTTCACCGACGTACTCGCAGTGGTTGCAATGATTACCATTGCTAGTGCTATACCCACCTCCAATGTCTTCGGGAAAGAGCAGTAGTGCGTTGATTTTTTCCCCGACTTTATCAGGACTTTCAACTAAATACACTCGATTATAACAGAGTGCCACTCCGAACGTGGAGGTGTGTACTGGGAACATCGGGACTGGATGCGTGAACATCCCTGTCGGCTCCGACGCCTGCATCAACTTCACTGGCGGGCTCAGCTTCCTCGACAAGGAATCGTCAGCCGTTGTTGTCCCAGGTGGTTTTGTGTGCAGTTTCTTCGCGTACGTGCCTATTTCTTTGTCGCCTTATAGTGCATGTTGGTCTGATACTAGGATTTGAAATTTAAGTGACGCCGGTTGCTTGGCTCCTCAAGGGGCGCGGGCCAGGTGGTCTTGCAAGGCGGATCTTGGAGCTTCCTAAAGCCGGTTCCTGGAACCGCAGGGAATGTGAACTTTAACGACCAAGCAAGCTCATTCAGCTGCAGCCCAGTTTAGTTTTGCATTGTACCTTCGTTAAGTGTGGTATTGAAGGACCTACGAGCAGATTTATAGGAAATATAACACCGATGTTTAGTTTCAATGCAACAGTAGCCAGTGTCCATTACAATCAGCTTTATTGTGCAGTATTTTCTCTAATCAGAAGTCGTGCATTAGGGTCCAGAACATCAGAGTAGTGAACATCACGCATGACCCCCGGCGAGGTAAAGCGCTTACGGAGATTTTCGATTAAATGACTAGATATCTGCTTCAATAAGGAAGGAGAAGACTGGAAACGAGCTGTATATACCCTTGATATGTGATTGGAAATTATATCTGCAGCTATGACCAAACTTCGACACGCGGACTCAATAATTAAAGTATATATTTGTGTTCCAACTTGAATTTGCAATATGACCGGTTTACAAATCAATGAAACCCAGCAGAAATGTATAGCCATTCGAGAGCTGAAAGTATAATGGAAAGATGGGTGCACGGATGACAGGCTCCTCCATGGTGGTACTCCGATAAGTGCGTCATCATGAGAAAAATGTCATACGAGACACATGTTAGAACCAAATCGATGTATTTTTTGACGAGTTACAGACCCTTACCTATCTGTGAGTGTTATCCACATCTCGAAACAAGAGGTACGCATGGAATTAGATCCTGTAGATCGAGGTAAAAACAACGGATGTGAGCAGAGACATTCCTTCCAGCGTACACACCGTCGGAATAAACCAGTCGGTGTACCACTGTCCTACGAACATCCTCGTACCCATTCACCAATAAATCAACGTCTTCACATCTCTCTGGAGCATTATATACAAAGTTCCGGATTCACGCCCAAACGCGAATCACCAACCCGGGATCCATCCATTATGAGTCCATCCTGATATTCAGACATGGCCATATTGCTATAGCGTTAGCAAGTGCCTCTTACTTTGTCGTTGGACACTGCAACTGTAGCGTCGGGGCAGTAACTGCACAAATGGCTCATATATCTGATTGGTTCACTGTAACTCTGGATGTCTATCTACTGACTGACAACATGAGCGACGACTTTCTATTGTCGTTATTCTGTGCCCACGTGACCTCTATTTAAATTGTTCTAGTAAAGCAAAACTCGCCATCGTTAACGGGTATTGATGCTAAGCTTGATGTTAGCTTATTAGTGCTATGGTCCAATAGCAAGTTCTGAACTCATAGGCTTTGCTCCATTCTTTGTGCACTAGGGAAAAAGCCGTACGTCAACTTTCAGAGATTCAGTGCCATTACCAAAGTATTCATCCATCCGGGACTTTGTTTAATGTACGACTTCGGTTAGCAAATGTAGTTGGCGTTATAGCTGTTTGAAGCGGTGAACCGGGGTCATGCGTGATGTTCACTACTCTGATGTTCTGGACCCTAATGCACGACTTCTGATTAGAGAAAATACTGCACAATAAAGCTGATTGTAATGGACACTGGCTACTGGTGCATTGAAACTAAACATTGGTGTTATATTTCTTATAAATCTGCTCGTAGATCCTTCAATACCACACTTAACGAAGGTACAATGCAAAACTAAACTGGGCTGCAGCTGAATGAGCTTGCTTGGTCGTTAAAGTTCACATTCCCAGCGGTTCCAGGAACCGGCTTTAGGAAGCTCCAAGATCCGCCTTGCAAGACCACCTGGCCCGCGCCCCTTGAGGAGCCAAGCAACCGGCGTCACTTAAATTTCAAATCCTAGTATCAGCCCAACATGATCTATAAGGCGACAAAGAAATAGGCACGTACGCGAAGAAACTGCACACAAAACCACCTGGGACAACAACGGCTGACGATTCCTTGTCGAGGAAGCTGAGCCCGCCAGTGAAGTTGATGCAGGCGTCGGAGCCGACAGGGATGTTCACGCATCCAGTCCCGATGTTCCCAGTACACACCTCCACGTTCGGAGTGGCACTCTGTTATAATCGAGTGTATTTAGTTGAAAGTCCTGATAAAGTCGGGGAAAAAATCAACGCACTGCTGCTCTTTCCCCGAAGACATTGGAGGTGGGTATAGCACTAGCAATGGTAATCATTGCGACCACTGCGAGTACATTGGTGAAGACGGCCTTGGAAAACATTGTCGTTATGTGATAATTTTCTTTGAAATTGTTCTTTATCTTTGGGAGAACCCTTAGAATGCTTCAGTGAACTGAGGATAAGTGACGGCTTGCTTGAGTTTATATACTGCAATTCCCTTCGCATCTCTGAATTTCTTGGAACGGCTTTCTGCGCAACATTTTGTGCTTGAAAAACACTGAATCGTGACAACTGGGCGAGCTTGACAGATCTATTAAAAATACCCGGCAGCTAGAAACGCCTGTGTACATTTTTGACGAAGCTTGTATCCAAAAATTTCACACTCTGGTTTTCTTCCCAGAACTCATTCTATTTTATGATGCTCAATACTAATAGATAAAAATGCCACTTGGCTCTTGTACACACAAAGTCCTTGTGTGTCCCTGTTCCAGATCTCAACTTCGACTAGTTCATATTCTTCTCACCAGGTGACTATGGATTCCAGATACGTGTTAACATGGTTGCGAGAGTGACCAAGCTCAAGCCTCAAGCCACACAATTAGGATATATTAGCGTCTCTCTTCTTCTCAAATTCACGCGAGGTTCACGGCCGTCACTATAGTCAGTTAAGAATCGTTTTGATGAATGTATAACTTCATAGTAGTTATGCTTGTCGTCCCTTCCATTTTGAATCGACTTCACATGTCAGGATATACCAGTCAGCTAAATATAATCACTTATACAACATTGGGTGCCACAGACTCAGAAAATACCGTGTAATGTGAACTTGCAGAAGTTTCAAGTGGGAAAAGACGCCGGAAAGTATAAACTTCTGTTGCCTTCGATAGTTCTTATGACACAGGTCCAGACAATCCCATGAACGTTTCTCGCTCAATTCTCATCACACTTTTGACTCGGTTCGTTCCGCATGGAAAAACAGAGTACAGGGCATCTGTTCCCTCGATCAGTGAGAGCATGCGATTTCCGAGGAGATCCGATTAAAGAAGCCTTCTTTTATCCCTACAGCTCTGTGGACGGCGACAATAATAGATGCAAGAAACATCAGGGCTGCGTTGTAGTGATCAATGAGTATATCGTCAGTGGTGTGATACCAGGCCCCATAAACTTTATGGTGTATACAAGAAGTGGTATAGGAACGTGAGTAGAGCGATATAGACGCCCGGCAGCGTATGTTGCAGGAGAAGAAGGGGTAACGGGGTCTTGTGGTTGGGAATGTCCCGTTTGTAGGTAGGCGCCCATTACTGTCAATGGTATCCAATGCGTAGATAAAGGGGTTGTACAAGTTTAGATACGACTTCTTATTGGACCACTGGATACAGCCCACACTGCGGTTTCTGGGGTGACCGATGTAGCGCCTGGAGCCGTGCGACACGGGGGTGACAAAGTAGTGACAGACCATGAGAGACTATCTCAAGATAAAGATCGAGGATGCTGATAGACGCCTATCAATTGCCAATCACATGAAATCGGTCGCACGATTCCCAAAATAGCATCATTTCAGCTGCCTGTGAGCCCTTAAATAACTTCGAGTCGGAAGAATACACGAGACCACCAGAACAATTTTCAAGACATCAGCGTTTGTCTATTTTCCTTTATCAAATTCATTACCTCACGTCGGTCATGGGGCATCGGGGTATGCACACTCTCGAGTAGTTTTCAAGCCATATACTACGTTATGTGTAGTTGCCATTTGTCGTCTCAATGTTCGAATCGAAATTTATGCCCAGAACATCTTGGAAACAGTGAGCTGTCGCCATCATTACATTGAACTGCATTTATCAAAAATTCTTCCATTTGTTACTTATTGGGCTGTGCTTCTCATTGCACCTTCTAAAGAAGATATGTATCTGGGAAAGTTTCTGTACATCTTTCAAACCTCCGGCTATGCAAACTTGAGCCTCGTTCTGGCCACGTTTATCTAGTTCAAATCCGACATTAGCTTCAGCCTAGTCGATCAAATTGTCATGTTGGTCTCGGTAACAAATTTGGCACAGCTAATGAATCAAACTCGATGAATCCGTAATGCTTCGATGTACCAGTCTAGACAATGTTTCTGATTAGAATGGTTTTCTATCGATCAGAAAAATGAACTGCACCTATCATTTCGTGAAACGTGCAACCGTGTAACGTTACAGAAATGCGAGAAGTAAGCCTTAAGCTGATCCTTATAGAAGCAACTCACAGAGGTCGAAACAGAGGTGAGAATATGGGGGACGGTGGACGTGGCGGTGGATGTGGACAGGTGGACGTGAGTATGGCTGCCGATGAAGTGGGTGCATGTGGAAGGAGACGAAAGAGATGGTAATTCTGGTGACGGGATCGACGGAGGCGTGATCGACACCGTAGATGATGTAAATGGTCGTATGAATTGCGGAAATGCGTGTCCCGACGTCACAGTCGATGCAGCATCTTTGGACGCATCGCAGGGAAAGACGAACATGAGTAGAGAAAGAAGGAACTCGGCAATCTGCATCAAAATGTCAATATATGCACTTCAATGTCGCTTGATACAGGTGAAAAAAAGGGAGAAACGCAACAAAACTCTTCCTATAGTCCGGAATAAATCTCAATCGTCACACTCGATACATAGCCCAGCTCGACCCCCGACCCACACAGCTTACGAGATCGAAGTTCAGTTCATGCTCGTCTCGAAAGACAGAGATGCCGCATGCCGACACTGTACACGCTTTGGACTGTGTTGCGGGAAGGAGTCGGCGGGACGTTCTAATGCTACCGCTAAGTGCAGTTAGATGACGCGCGGGGCAACTTCATGCAGGAAAAGGAAGTGAGCTCTGGTAGAAATACGTCATGAATGACGG
>JAJIRX010001072.1:0-13020 GCA_023853785.1 Psilocybe azurescens | reverse complement strand
TCACTCGTCCGCCTCCGCCTACAACAACAACACACACTATCACGAAGACCACGACCAAGAGGACGACCAAGTGGATGACGACTCCTGTTCTATAGATGAAGATGGGGATAGGGGATACGATGACGTTTGCGTCCATGTCTATATCATTGAACCCGTACCTGAATGCAAGTCCAAGTCCAAGGGCGGATTCGGCAACAACGGCGGCGGCGGCTGTCCCAGACTCGCGCCGGACACACCAAGCACGAGCACGAGCATGAGCACGAGGGGTTGAGGAACGATAGCGACGATGACGACGATGCAGGTATGAGGCAAAGTTGGAGTGGAGTTGGAGGTACAAGTTGAACAGGCAGCACGCACGCACAGAGGGTGTGGGTGTGGGTGGGTGGTTGTGGGTGTGCGGTGACACAGGGGCACGGGAATGCGTGCGAGTGCGAATAGGACGGGAGTAGGATCGAAATACGAGGGAGGAGGACTGAGGCTGAGGGCTGAGGGTTCTATCCCCTATCGTCAGTGCCGGTGTCGGAAGCTGGGTCATGGGTCCTGTTAACGCTAGCTCTTGGTATCAATCCAAACCCGACAGAGGAGGCAACTGCCACACTTGTGCGCGGTGTGCCCTTTACGCTTTACTCAATACTGTATACAGTATCACGTTCTCGACAGCCCGGTTGTTGGTGACTGTCCATTCGTGACTCACTGTCGTTTTCGGTACTACAGTGTGCGTGAGGAAGGGGAAGGGACGGGGTGTTGCATGCGCTCCTTTCTTTTACATTGTTGATGCTCGTCTCCATACATTGTCTTCCACGCTCTATGTGTAGCAATATGTACACAATAATGTGTTTCTCACCTCTACATAGCGACGTAGACTAATCATGCATGAATGACACAGAGTCACCAAAAGAACCATCTGTGGCAGCTGAAATTTTGTGTCTAGGGCTAGAAATACTAGGCTTTTAAAACATGAAAAGGGCCCTGGCTTTCGCCAGCCAGCCCATGTTGCTGACGCTGTTGGAGACTTTGGTCAGCGAGCTGGTAGCCTGGACAGTTGTGTGCCATGACCTGGTCACCACAGGCCCATTGTCTTCGCAAACTAATTCCATCATCGCTTCTTGGACTGACACATCAATAATGACAGATGATTCCATTGTCTGTGCACTTGTAGGCGGAATAATCCTGGTGGACTGCAACCAGCTGAGCCGCCGTGGGATGATCCTGGAGGAGATGCTTGGGCGGGCTGCTATGTGGTGCATTTGCGTGACGTGGGTGTTGTCTTCACTATGTGCATGGTCATTCGAATAGGCTGATGCCCCAGAAGCGATGGAACCAGTGCTGGCATTCTAAAATAGAACAAATTTATAAGAATAGAAGCATCAGTCAACAGTTTAAACTCACATACCGCCAATTGGGTTTGAAAAACGGCGAATTGGAAGTGATTTTCATCAGCAAAGGCGTTGTGGGCGTTTGTTCTCCACTGTTGAAGCACCTTCCACAGGCTGTGGGAGGTTTAAGTGGGGGCTCATGGTATGCAGGGAAGCAGAAGCAGACACACCTGACCTATCCTTGATATCGAGATGCTGGCTCGCTGTCTGTGTCTGCGCCTTTTGATGGCAAGAGAGCTTGCAGGCCTCCCATCCGGAGAATGACCCAAATAAAATCCAGGGCCGGTAAGCTGTTCTTGAGCCTTCTGTTCGATCTCCTTTCCAATTGTTGAAATATCTATCATATGGCCGCTGAATGTAAGTACATGCAAGATGCAACCGTAATTTGAATAACACGTACCTTTCCGAGCAGTTTGAGGTCTCCATCCATACTCTCTATTGAGGAATCTACCTTTTTAACGAGAACGGCACGTTGAATAAGAGGGATTATGAGTGTGAGCTGGATGTTGGGTGATAATGCTGGGGAGAGAACTAGGCATTAGTTCAGGCACCTCAGAATCCCACGTTATCATTCTGTCTCCAGTTCGGACTCCGCCACATAGCTTATTATGAAATCGTTCATGGTTCTATGATCGGTGCATCATGCAAAACGAGCAGGCACTGCAGTCCATAGATTTCAATAAATGCTATTGCCTTTCTTGTACATTTTTAGACCTTATTATTGTTGAAAGCAAACAAGTGGAAACCCGTAGGATTGGTAGGTAACTCAATTATTCAATGAATAGAATAATCTATCTACTAGTTACTCAATTACCAAATGTCAGATCAATCTAAGGTCCTATTACCAGCATGTTCCTTAGTCACTACAGAAAGATAACCACTTGAATAGTAAGTATAGTAAAATATTACAGTGGATTGATTAATCAAACGAGAGCAATTCAATGTTCAGTAGATTAATCCAAGTCAATAGAAATAAATTGAACAGAATTCCCAAGAAAGAATGAAAAATTGTATTCAACAGGATAGCGAAATGATGAAAAGTACACAATAATGAGAGGAAAAGATAGAAACAATGGGAGAGAATATATTATGAGGATAGAACTGCAACCATGTCTGCAGTGGTGTCCATTGTTCAATATATTCCAAATTGCTGTGCAATATATCATTGATAAAAAAGCAGGCATTGAGGCAAAGACACTATACACCACATATTTGAGAATTATAACGTGAAATAAGTCAATTCAGAGTCGGCTGCCGTACACACAAGAAACGTAATGCGATAATCGCTTCGGAGATCACTTGTTCAATTAACTAAAAATACCTACATAACTCAGTCATTGTCTGAACGGGTTTGCTTGATACATATGTTCTAAAGATGTGCTTGGGTTGCTTTCGGGCCCGCAAACTGTCTTATGTGCTTGCAACAATTCATTTACTATGACGCTGTTGGACCAAAGAATACTTTCCCACACGTGCCTGGAGTGGTCGTACTTCAAATTAAGATTGAGAACCTTGTGCGTGCAATTTATTCTATACTAACACTTTAGTTCACGTCCGTGCAGTTTATTATCCAGTCTGTGCCGGGTCCATGGCAGTCTGTGTCTATCCATTCTTGTGAAGGGATAAAATGACGACAACAGTGTTGTCCTGGCCCCCAGCTCTGCCGCTTCCTACAAGGATCCGTAGACCATTGATTCGGACATCAGATCGGTCTGCTCCCTGCGATACTTGAGCGAGTTCCCAACACCATCGTCGTCGTCGTCGGATTTATAGTCAGGCTCTTGTCTGGACACTCCTCCAACTACACGAACAACAACACAATCACAAACAACCTGAAACCCCTCCTCCACCCATACCTCTGTGACTCGCGAATCGAACTAGAACCTTGCCGCTGCACACACAGTAGAGCACACAGTGGCGGCGGCTGGACGTGTGCTGTTACCCACCGCCTTTCCTCAAGCGAACACTGTCAAACGTGAATGCGTGCACCTTGTCATCCAGCAGCACAGAGCCAGCAGCACAGATATGGTGGGAGCAGGGAGCGGATGGGAGTTAGCGTTGGTAGTGCGGGGGTACAAGAAGGTATGCAGGGGATGCAGGGAAGAAGGGAAGGGGAGGAGAAAGCGCACCTTGGCCTTGGCACGTTGCCCATCCCACAATACATGCAGCTCTCGAGGAAGTGTACCTCCGTGGGGATCATCTTGTTGTTGAGCCGCCTGAGCTCAGTGAGCAGGGTGTTGATGAACGCCAGTGCAAGCGGGTACTGGCGGGACTCAAGTTGTCTGTATGTATGATAACAATAACTTAGCATACGAAAACCAAAAATTAGAATTATGACAATAAAGGTGCTGATGGGACTCTCCACCTTTCTATCGGAGTGAAATGACAGAACGACTCAGAGTCCGTGAATAAGGAGAAGCTAATATTTGTCAATGGACTGTAGCCCAGAATTATAGCTACAGTGAAGAATGAAGAGTGACCCTCGAGACAGAAACAGAAATTCAATAATTTGAAAAGAGTGCGTGAAATGACTATTCTGTGTCGCATACTAATAATTGCTGGCTGTCCCTGGATTCTGAATTTGCGACTTTATTAAAGTAGTGTAGATTATTATTAACGAGTCTTGAAAAATGTGATGATACCATCTTTAACGCTTCAAGAGACCCACCAAAGCCCGTGCAGCGCAGAAGGGACAATAGACAGTAACCAAGGGTCCTGATAAGGTAGCATAGACTATAGACGAGCTGCGTTGATACATAGTACTTTCTCACTTATTTCCCTCGTTTCCTCTCACCGCCGTCACCATAGAATAGTGAGTATGTAATAGTTACTGCATGCATGATGCATAATGTATAAGAGAACTAGGAGGAGCATGTGCGTTTTTCCAAATAGTTACTGTGTGCAGAACGAGGAGAAGCAAGTACATATTTTCACCATACTGCCAATACATAAGTTCTCAAACGTCATATCCTGTTTCTCCACTATGACCCGAAGACAAACTATCTGTTCTTTGGACACCTGCAACTTCTAGTGCTGATAGGGACAGGCAGACAAGAGAATTGGATGGCTTAGATTTTTCACTCACAGGTTCCTGATGACTCCAATGCAGCGTAATATGAATGTCACTGGCATTAATGTCGCCTTGGTCGTTTGAAACACGGCCGAGAATCAAGCAAACCAGCACAAGTAGATTGGATGTAATTATACCTACGGCTTCTTTAATTAAATGAATCAGTATTCTAGTTTGTGGCTGTGGATATGGGAAGAGTAGCTCACTTCGGCATGACATGTCATTATCCATACCACAAGAGCGCCGGGTCCAACAACATATCCACCATATGAGATGGTACAGAGAGCAATAGACACGATCAGGGTTATTAAGTTGGCAGAGAATACCAGCCGTACCCGAAGATGCTTGTTCGCAATAAGATTGATGTCCCATGGCTGATGTACGGGTATTGTGATCAGTGCAATATTGCCAATCACATCCACTGCCACATGTAATCTTAATGAGAACTAGTCAATTGCACAAACTCCATAGTGATGACTCTGGCTCTTGAACAACAAAGTACAAGCACTATTAATTTAAGAACTTTATATTTAATAAAATCTACAATTAGTTTGTCTGATTTGACCACCTCAAGTGTGACCTTGGATCAGACACTGATATCAGCCAGGTCCAACAACCCTTGGACATCGGATAGCCCATTGATTCAAACAGTTGAGATATTACACATGTGATGCATATTGATGAGTCAGCGTGTATTCTCCTTTACATGATGAGTCAGCGTGTATTCTCCTTTACATGATGAGTCAGCGTGTATTCTCCTTTACATGATGAGTCAGCGTGTATTCTCCTTTACATGATGAGTCAGCATGTATTCTCCTTTACATGATGAGTCAGCATGTATTCTCCTTTACATGATGAGTCAGCATGTATTCTCCTTTACATGATGAGTCAGCGTGTATTCTCTTTACATGATGAGTCAGCGTGTATTCTCCTTTACATGATGAGTCAGCATGTATTCTCTTTGACATGCTCACTCATGTGACCTTAACATGGACTGCAAAATTCTGCTTAGTACCACCCTGTCCCTGTTCATTTGTATGCTGTAGCTCTGTAATAATATACACTGAGTCCTGTAAAAAGCAGCAATAGTGAAAGCTAATAGAACCAATGAACCAGACAAGTCTAATATAGGACAGTCAGTACTTCAGTGCAGGTGAACAGAGTGACAAACTCTGTTTATTTAAACAGGTTCTGAGTGAGAGTAGGTATTAGTAGTACCTGTAAAGTAGTAGGTTCTTTAGCTTGGATAAAATTTTGCAGATTTGAGTATACCAATGTTTCAAGGATATAATAAGGATGTCCCATGCCAAAAATTAGTGAAATTGGCAGTCCCATTCTCGAGATATGAAGGGGAGGGGAAGGAGGAAGGGTACATACAAGATATTCAAATCTGGCTCACCAACTTATAATTTGGTATCCACATACTCATATTCACTCCTTGATTATGGAAAAATATGTTTCATAGATGGTGAACCCAAACTGAATATCTTTGGATGGAGGGGGAAGGCTGGATACTGTCGTGCTCAAAAGATATTCATCATCAACTTTGGGGATTCCAAAACTAGTTCCCCGTAGTCAGGGACATCTTGGGAGCCCATTAAAATCATTTTGGAAGACTCCCATGTGTGCTGAATATTTTCAGGCAGAGGCGGGAGGACAACAATGGTCAGTGATGTTGAAAATATTCATGTGATTGTTGAGAGGCTAATAAATGATCATTTTGTGAATTAGTACCATAGGAATACATATTCCATGCGTGTTTTGGTATGGGGAGATGCTCCCAAGGAATACAAGGATGGTAGCATTGGGAGGTGGAAGGCAGAGGCAGAGGCAGAAGGCAGAAGCGGACTTGGAATGCAAAACATAGGTCAGAGCAGGATGTGGTGATAGAAGCGGGAGGCAGAGGTTGGAGTCGAGGGCAGGTTTCAGACCAGAGGTAGGAGTGCAAGGCAGAGGTCAGAGTGCAAGGCAGAGGTGGGAGCAGAATGCGGACAACACCAGTATATTCAGATAACATTATCACTGATAGAAGTGCACACCTCTGTGGAATATTTCTACTGACACACAGTACAAAGTGTATGAAGCAAGTTCAACTTTTAATTAGTTACTATCACTACTGCTACTACTTTCACTCTCCTAGTCCTCATCTTCCTCTGAAAGCACTCCACTTTTCACACCGCATTTGTTGACATTTCCAACTTTCCGCACTTGGTCCACACTCAGTCCGCTTTTTCTGCCTTTTGGATTTTTGAACTCTGCTTTTACGACTTGTGCTCACCGCACTCAGTCCGCACTCAGCCCGCACTCAGTTCTCTTTTTTCCGCTTTTTATTCCACATTTTAATCTTTCAGCAAGGGGATGGAGGACAGCTATGGTCAGTTCTATTGAAATATATATTGATGTGATTGTTGAGAAGCTAATAAATAAAAACTACTTTACCAATGGAAAGAAATTGTGGAAGGGAAATATGAGTCCTGTTTTCAAACATTTTAGTCCGCTTTTCAGGCCACTTTTTAGATTAGTTTGGACCGCTTTTGAGACCACTTTAGTCCGCTTTTGAGACGGCTCTCAGTCCGCTTTTGGACCGCTTTGGACCCCTTTTGGACCAGTTTGGACCACTTTTGACACCGCTTTTCAGGCCACTTTTTAGTATTTTAGAAAGGGGATAGAGAACACCTATGGTCAGCTATATTAAAAGTATTCATGTAATTGTTGAGAGGCTAATAAATAGTTATTGTGTGATTGAGTAGCCTGGAAATACATATTCTGTGTCTCTTTAAGTCTAGGGAGATATTCCCTGAGGAAGACAAGAAAAGTGATATTGGAGGACAGGTGGGAGAGAAGGTGGAAATGGAAGGTGGTTATAAAAATCAAAGTAAGACCAGAAAGCAGAGAGGAGGTGGGAGCAAGAACTGCATGCACACTGACATTATCACCACACTCCAACAATATTTCTGAACACTGACATCATCAGCGCTCTGCACTCCAACACCATCTCTGCACTCTGCACTCCAACACCATCACCGCACTCTGCACTCCTACAATATTTATGGACACCGACACCACTACCGCCCTCCGCATTCCGACACCATCGGCTGCACTCTGCACTCCAACACCATTACCACACTTGGCACTCCTACAATATTTCTGGACACTGACATCATCCCCACCCTCTGCACCCTGACACTGTCACTGCACCCGCACTCTTACAATTTATACATGCTTATAAAATTCATAGAAAAATACTGCTTCTTGAAACCTTACTCCTTTCTATTCTTCTCAAACCCCATGATGTCTCATAGGTAATCTCATTCTTTTCCCTCACACTTCTACCATTACTATCGCACCTACCCCCTTTGTTTGGATTCAGTACGATGAATGCCAGAGTGTGTCACTCATTTCCTTGACCATACTAATGTCTGATATTCTGAGCTTACAGTGGATCATTATAATTTGTCTTGGACATACTTCAGCCCTTTCATGCTTGTACTGAACCATTCTCCTCATTATTTTCTTTCTGAATGCACATATACGATCTCAGTTTCTCCATCTCACTCACCTAATTCTGAGAGAATACAGCTCCAGAATGCTAAATTATTATGTAGCATCTCAATGCTATGCCTCTTCAAATCCAACTATGCAGAGACGTTTCAGCATTTAGAGGAGTTGGAGGTGGCAAAGTAGGTTGAGCTGCTCATGAAAAACTGAGTGTTGTGCTTGACCAGGTGGTAGTGCATAATATGGCGGATAATCAGATACTGAAGGCGGTTCATGGGGAGACCTTGAAGTGGAATCATACACATCAATTCCATACCAGTCAGTTGGGTCATTGCTACTCAAGAAGGTACTGCTGCATGGACAATGATATTATCTTCAAATAAGTGTTGTAGCCCAGGCAACTAGTACTTTCCACTATTATAATTGGTACAGCAAAGGCTAGACAGTACACAGCGCATTTCATTCCTTTTCTGATAGTCTTTTCTATTATCACAAGCCAAGGTATCTATTTAGTCTATAAAAACAGCCTTGTACCTTAGAATAGGAACCAATGACTATACACCCCTGATTTTATATCAGAATCTACTCTGAATATCCAGCATATTTGTTGCCTTATATCTTGTTGAAAAATAAAGTTATAAAGGGAACTCCACGGGTCACCCGCGGATAAATGACGGATAGTTAATTATAGTCAGATAGCCACAAATTGTATCCATTTTTACAATTTATTTCATGCAAACCGGTTGAGAACTAACCAAGTTATACCCTCTGCAAGTTTGTGGAACTTAGATCCAGTGGTAGTCATGCAATGAGCTCAACACTGATGGCGGGTATGCCAAATTTGGAAATTCACCAAATTAGATGACCGCTGCTGAGAAATCGTAATGTCACGGCATCAGTTTGCGTCACTTTCGGCTCAAACTTGGCAGGAGTATAGCTCTCTCGATTCTACACCGATTTGCGCAAAAAAGAAATTCTAAAAAATAAGGTAAAATTTTTGCTATATACTAATTACATAAAACTCTGTGAAAATTTACAGGTAACCCATGCAGTTCCCTAGAGAGAAGTGAGAAAGAGAATAAGGGATCTTCTTACAGCAGTGTGCCAAACTATATACTACTACAAGCAAGGGGCTCTATGTTTGTGATTCAAACTTTGTCTAATCTAATCAATACATCTGTGACATGCAGAGAACTTGCCATTGTAGACCCCAATCAAACAAGTTTGACTGCTTATTATGAAGATCACGTGCTGACCTTGGATTGTTGTGAGGTCCTCACGTGATCACCATCAAAAATCGAGAATATCTGGGTCCTGTCTGATCTAATCAATACATCTATGATGTGCAGAAAACTTGCTCCAATCAAACAAGTTTGACCGCTTATTATGAAGATCACGTGCTGACCTTGGATTGTTGTGAGGTCCTCATGTGATTACCATCAAAAATCAAGAATATCTGGGTCCTGTCTAATCTACAGTGACTTGCATACAGTATACTGACACACCTTGGGACAATGACATTCCTTGGGTCAAATTGAAATTCCGACCCCAAATTTGATTCAAAACACTTAATTTTTGGTACAACTTATTTATGTAGTATAGATACAAGCTCAGGCCAAATTTTATAGTGATTGGATAACTTCCCTGGTTCTAGATCAAAATATGATAGAGAATGTGGGTATATTTGACTGCAAAATTTTTCTTTCATGACTTTGTGCCATTTTGGTTTGGTTTTGGAGCAATATTTTTATACGTTCAGAAAGCTCTCATTTTCCTCTTTCCAATACACCTTTAATAGTAAGAATCCGGTCAATTTTGACCTCATAATGAATTGACTTTAGTGTCGGCATGACAATCTGATGCAATATGCACTGGTTCACACATGAGCATTACATTTTTGATGCACGGAAACACAGTTGGTAAAGGCTTGGGTCACACTATCCCAAGGACTGTCAGTGTGACATTTTGACATCCCCAGTAATTGTTGTATATTGCACCGAAACTCCCACTTTTGTCCTAAAAGATTTATCAGTAGGTGTATACAAAGTCCCTCCATGACCCAATGTAAAAATATTTAGAGATTATTAGGTAAAAATTTCAGGACAAAATGCTGTTCCAGAGAACGTCCATATACTGTATTTTTTGCAGTCTGAAATTTCAGCGTACACCTTGATGTGACCATCATTTAACTCTCTCACGGTAACTCCATTTTAAATACAACCCTGGGGCATGGCGCACAGCTCTTGTAAAAGTCCACTGTTCTGTAGTCGCACTTGTAGGACAAAATATAATATACAGTTTTTTACTGCATCCTGCAAGGATAGCTATCTCTGGGGTAGTTCTCTGTTGTTCATTATATCACATAAGAATACCACAATGCATATCTTGAGAAATAGGAGGGCCATTGGAGTACAAAAGTCTTTCCATTCAATAAATACCTACATATGCCATTGTTACCAATGCCTGCATGCGCAAGATCTGTCCCAACACCACAAAACTGGGAAAAATAAGGTTTGAAGTGACAAGTTGGTCACATCAAATGGCTTGAGGAAAATTTTGGACTGCAAAAAATATGCAAGTCACTGTAATCAATACATCTATGATGTGCAGGGAACTTGCTATTATACACCCTAATCAAACAAGTTTGACTGCTTATTGTGAAGATCACGTGCTGACCTTGGACTATTACAAGGTCCTCACGTGATCACCATCAAAACCTAGAATATCTGGCTTCTTTGCTTGTTTTTGAACTTCTGCAGGATCAATGTAGCAGTTATGATGTTTTTAATTTTATAGAAAGAAACAGTATATGAAGATTCCAACTAATTTGGTAATTTCAGATGTATAGCCTAAAAATTCATTTTCCTATATATATATACAGCTAGCCCAGGCAAACTAATACTTTCCACTATTATAATTGGTACAGCAAAGATTAGCAGTATACCACATCACGAGCTTTGTTCCGGTTTTCATTTTTCAGGCTTATTTTAAAACATTGACTGGAGGACCAAATGCTGTATTAGATGCATTGATCTGTTCCTATAACTTTGTTTCAGTATTGGAGCATTCAAGAGTTCTCTTGGTGGAGATTTTGTTGCCATCATCAATTCATGCCCTGTAAAGGAATTTTCCAAATCAATTGAAACTATACCTTAGAGGATCAATCAATATGGCCAGAAAGCCAAATATTTCCACTATCTATCATTCTGAACCATATGCAAAAATTGGCATACAAAATATATATCTAAAGTTTCAGGAAAATACAACTTTAAGTAGATTGACAAGGTGAACTACTACTATCAGTGTAATTTTATTCAATTCATATGTCCCCACATTACATGGTTGTTAAGTTTGTAACAGATGTCACATCTGTCCCTCACAAGTGATCACCCAGTGGCGGAAACCTTATTAATTATCAAAGGCAATCCCTGTGCCCAGAAATCACAAAAGCTGTCCACTAAATTAGGCGATCACCTGTTCGGTAGTCAAACATCACTGTGCCACACGGGAGATCACCCCATGGACCGAATGCATTGGCAATTGAAATCTTGTCTACAACTCAACATATGGTGGACTACTAGATCCGACCATAATACTTGTGATTTACAATGCAGCCAACTTGAGTGAGGGATCACCCAGTTAGTGATCGCCACTCAATACTATAGGTAACTTGATATTATCTTCAACTAAGCGCTGTAGCCTAGGAAAATAGTACTTTCCACTATTATAATGGGTGCAGCAAAGGCTAGGCAGCACGCAACCCATTTCCTTCCGTTTCTGTGGTCTATTCAATCATCGCAAACCAAGGCATCTATTTAGTCTATATAAACAGTCCTGTATCCTAGAATAGGAACCAAGTAATCTACGCCCCAAATTTGATATCAGAATCTACTTTGAATAAGAACATACATGTTATACTTTGAGAACTAGTAATTTGTGTGATAAGAAATCGAACACTACAGTTCACCATAAGATATTAGGCGGTACCTGGTTTAGTGAGTGATCGCGATTGTTATATTCAATGTCAGGACTATTAGACTTGATAAGCAGGCTTTTATAAGTCATCCGTGGACTGCCCTGGGGATTGTTCAGTGCGAGTTAGAACCCTATATGGCTAGCGGTTGCTCATAGTAACTAGGGACGACTGTCAAAGAAATCCGTCTGTGCAATATGTTGCCCATTGTAATTAAGGACTGTGAACTTGTGTGCCCACCTGCTAGAGGAACTAAGAATATGTTATACTCATAATAGGGTGATCGCTCATAGTTTTTTATATTGAGTTTGAGTTTTAAAAGAATAACAAAGCAATCTGATAAGTGCCTCATGTGCACTCGCCCCAAAAGCAATCCACTTGATATTTGGAGATCACCCTCATTGTGAGTGATCACCCTTGATTATTAGTGCCCATGTACACTCGCCCACAAAAAGCGATCCCTTGATATTGGTGATGACCCTCACTGCAAGCAATTGCCCTTGATATTTGGTGATCACCCTCACTGCAAAATATCGCTTTTGATATTTGGTGGTCACTGATGCGGGAATGAAGTTGTCTAAAATACACCAGCTTGATGTGCTTGGGAACCTGTATGACCGCCCTCTAAAAGAGGAAACAAGAACGCGAAGCATTTCCTCAGAGGGCCTGGTGAAACTGAGTTTGAATTAGTAGGGAATTCGCTACGATCGAAATTGTACTCGGCGATCTCGTGGCATCGCTCGTTGTTTCATACAGATGATTGGATCAATTCTAATTTAAGGCTGCATCTCTCAGTATAAGTACGAGCTCAATGTCTTCCACGTCCGTTGATCATGTACCAACTCTGACGAAATGCTGGATTTTTCTGACGGCTTTCTGTGCTAATATTTCTGGCCAGTCATGAGGTATTGAGGGCACAGCAAACATCTCTGTGCACAGGCCTGTGATGATGGCTGAAGTTTGCATCCATTATGAAATAATCAGGTGTTTTAGGGGTCATTAAACCGTGAGGTGCTTAGTATGTGGGCCAGGCCGTTTGAAAATTTTCCCATCATCTGTTAGAGACAGTTTTAAGAACAGGAGGGGCTGTTTCTTTCATCTAG
>JAJIRX010001071.1:0-48440 GCA_023853785.1 Psilocybe azurescens | reverse complement strand
AACACCATCGTCGTCGTCGTCGGATTTATAGTCAGGCTCTTGTCTGGACACTCCTCCAACTACACGAACAACACAAATCACAAACAACCTGAAACCCCTCCTCCACCCATACCTCTGTGACTCGCAATCGAACTAGAACCTTGCCGCTGCACACACAGTAGAGCACACAGTGGCGGCGGCTGGACGTGTGCTGTTACCCACCGCCTTTCCTCAAGCGAACACTGTCAAACGTGAATGCGTGCACCTTGTCATCCAGCAGCACAGAGCCAGCAGCACAGATATGGTGGGAGCAGGGAGCGGATGGGAGTTAGCGTTGGTAGTGCGGGGTACAAGAAGGTATGCAGGGGATGCAGGGAAGAAGGGAAGGGGAGGAGAAAGCGCACCTTGGCCTTGGCACGTGCCCATCCCACAATACATGCAGCTCTCGAGGAAGTGTACCTCCGTGGGGATCATCTTGTTGTTGAGCCGCCTGAGCTCAGTGAGCAGGGTGTTGATGAACGCCAGTGCAAGCGGGTACTGGCGGGACTCAAGTTGTCTGTATGTATGATAACAATAACTTAGCATACGAAAACCAAAAATTAGAATTATGACAATAAAGGTGCTGATGGGACTCTCCACCTTTCTATCGGAGTGAAATGACAGAACGACTCAGAGTCCGTGAATAAGGAGAAGCTAATATTTGTCAATGGACTGTAGCCCAGAATTATAGCTACAGTGAAGAATGAAGAGTGACCCTCGAGACAGAAACAGAAATTCAATAATTTGAAAAGAGTGCGTGAAATGACTATTCTGTGTCGCATACTAATAATTGCTGGCTGTCCCTGGATTCTGAATTTGCGACTTTATTAAAGTAGTGTAGATTATTATTAACGAGTCTTGAAAAATGTGATGATACCATCTTTAACGCTTCAAGAGACCCACCAAAGCCCGTGCAGCGCAGAAGGGACAATAGACAGTAACCAAGGGTCCTGATAAGGTAGCATAGACTATAGACGAGCTGCGGCGTTGATACATAGTACTTTCTCACTTATTTCCCTCACATTTCCTCTCACCGCCGTCACCATAGAATAGTGAGTATGTAATAGTTACTGCATGCATGATGCATAATGTATAAGAGAACTAGGAGGAGCATGTGCGTTTTTTCCAAATAGTTACTGTGTGCAGAACGAGGAGAAGCAAGTACATATTTTCACCATACTGCCAATACATAAGTTCTCAAACGTCATATCCTGTTTCTCCACTATGACCCGAAGACAAACTATCTGTTCTTTGGACACCTGCAACTTCTAGTGCTGATAGGGACAGGCAGACAAGAGAATTGGATGGCTTAGATTTTTCACTCACAGGTTCCTGATGACTCCAATGCAGCGTAATATGAATGTCACTGGCATTAATGTCGCCTTGGTCGTTTGAAACACGGCCGAGAATCAAGCAAACCAGCACAAGTAGATTGGATGTAATTATACCTACGGCTTCTTTAATTAAATGAATCAGTATTCTAGTTTGTGGCTGTGGATATGGGAAGAGTAGCTCACTTCGGCATGACATGTCATTATCCATACCACAAGAGCGCCGGGTCCAACAACATATCCACCATATGAGATGGTACAGAGAGCAATAGACACGATCAGGGTTATTGAGTTGGCAGAGAATACCAGCCGTACCCGAAGATGCTTGTTCGCAATAAGATTGATGTCCCATGGCTGATGTACGGGTATTGTGATCAGTGCAATATTGCCAATCACATCCACTGCCACATGTAATCTTAATGAGAACTAGTCAATTGCACAAACTCCATAGTGATGACTCTGGCTCTTGAACAACAAAGTACAAGCACTATTAATTTAAGAACTTTATATTTAATAAAATCTACAATTAGTTTGTCTGATTTGACCACCTCAAGTGTGACCTTGGATCAGACACTGATATCAGCCAGGTCCAACAACCCTTGGACATCGGATAGCCCATTGATTCAAACAGTTGAGATATTACACATGTGATGCATATTGATGAGTCAGCGTGTATTCTCCTTTACATGATGAGTCAGCGTGTATTCTCCTTTACATGATGAGTCAGCGTGTATTCTCCTTTACATGATGAGTCAGCATGTATTCTCCTTTACATGATGAGTCAGCATGTATTCTCCTTTACATGATGAGTCAGCATGTATTCTCCTTTACATGATGAGTCAGCGTGTATTCTCTTTTACATGATGAGTCAGCGTGTATTCTCCTTTACATGATGAGTCAGCATGTATTCTCTTTGACATGCTCACTCATGTGACCTTAACATGGACTGCAAAATTCTGCTTAGTACCACCCTGTCCCTGTTCATTTGTATGCTGTAGCTCTGTAATAATATACACTGAGTCCTGTAAAAAGCAGCAATAGTGAAAGCTAATAGAACCAATGAACCAGACAAGTCTAATATAGGACAGTCAGTACTTCAGTGCAGGTGAACAGAGTGACAAACTCTGTTTATTTAAACAGGTTCTGAGTGAGAGTAGGTATTAGTAGTACCTGTAAAGTAGTAGGTTCTTTAGCTTGGATAAAATTTTGCAGATTTGAGTATACCAATGTTTCAAGGATATAATAAGGATGTCCCATGCCAAAAATTAGTGAAATTGGCAGTCCCATTCTCGAGATATGAAGGGAGGGGAAGGAGGAAGGGTACATACAAGATATTCAAATCTGGCTCACCAACTTATAATTTGGTATCCACATACTCATATTCACTCCTTGATTATGGAAAAATATGTTTCATAGATGGTGAACCCAAACTGAATATCTTTGGATGGAGGGAAGGCTGGATACTGTCGTGCTCAAAAGATATTCATCATCAACTTTGGGGATTCCAAAACTAGTTCCCGTAGTCAGGGACATCTTGGGAGCCCATTAAAATCATTTTGGAAGACTCCCATGTGTGCTGAATATTTTCAGGCAGAGGCGGGAGGACAACAATGGTCAGTGATGTTGAAAATATTCATGTGATTGTTGAGAGGCTAATAAATGATCATTTTGTGAATTAGTACCATAGGAATACATATTCCATGCGTGTTTTGGTATGGGGAGATGCTCCCAAGGAATACAAGGATGGTAGCATTGGGAGGTGGAAGGCAGAGGCAGAGGCAGAAGGCAGAAGCGGACTTGGAATGCAAACATAGGTCAGAGCAGGATGTGGTGATAGAAGCGGGAGGCAGAGGTTGGAGTCGAGGGCAGGTTTCAGACCAGAGGTAGGAGTGCAAGGCAGAGGTCAGAGTGCAAGGCAGAGGTGGGAGCAGAATGCGGACAACACCAGTATATTCAGATAACATTATCACTGATAGAAGTGCACACCTCTGTGGAATATTTCTACTGACACACAGTACAAAGTGTATGAAGCAAGTTCAACTTTTAATTAGTTACTATCACTACTGCTACTACTTTCACTCTCCTAGTCCTCATCTTCCTCTGAAAGCACTCCACTTTTCACACCGCATTTGTTGACATTTCCAACTTTCCGCACTTGGTCCACACTCAGTCCGCTTTTTCTGCCTTTTGGATTTTTTGAACTCTGCTTTTTACGACTTGTGCTCACCGCACTCAGTCCGCACTCAGCCCGCACTCAGTTCTCTTTTTTTTCCGCTTTTTATTCCACATTTTAATCTTTCAGCAAGGGGATGGAGGACAGCTATGGTCAGTTCTATTGAAATATATATTTATGTGATTGTTGAGGAAGCTAATAAATAAAAACTACTTTACCAATGGAAAGAAATTGTGGAAGGGGAAATATGAGTCCTGTTTTCAAACATTTTAGTCCGCTTTTCAGGCCACTTTTTAGATTAGTTTGGACCGCTTTTGAGACCACTTTAGTCCGCTTTTGAGATGGCTCTCAGTCCGCTTTTGGACCGCTTTGGACCCCTTTTGGACCAGTTTGGACCACTTTTGACACCGCTTTTCAGGCCACTTTTTAGTATTTTAGAAAGGGGATAGAGAACACCTATGGTCAGCTATATTAAAAGTATTCATGTAATTGTTGAGAGGCTAATAAATAGTTATTGTGTGATTGAGTAGCCTGGAAATACATATTCTGTGTCTCTTTAAGTCTAGGGAGATATTCCCTGAGGAAGACAAGAAAAGTGATATTGGAGGACAGGTGGGAGAGAAGGTGGAAATGGAAGGTGGTTATAAAAATCAAAGTAAGACCAGAAAGCAGAGAGGAGGTGGGAGCAAGAACTGCATGCACACTGACATTATCACCACACTCCAACAATATTTCTGAACACTGACATCATCAGCGCCCTCTGCACTCCAACACCATCTCTGCACTCTGCACTCCAACACCATCACCGCACTCTGCACTCCTACAATATTTATGGACACCAACACCACTACTGCCCTCCGCATTCCGACACCATCGCTGCACTCTGCACTCTGACACCATTACCACACTTGGCACTCCTACAATATTTCTGGACACTGACATCATCCCCACCCTCTGCACCCTGACACTGTCACTGCACCCTGCACTCTTACAATTTATACATGCTTATAAAATTCATAGAAAAATACTGCTTCTTGAAACCTTACTCCTTTCTATTCTTCTCAAACCCCATGATGTCTCATAGGTAATCTCATTCTTTTCCCTCACACTTCTACCATTACTATCGCGACCTACCCCCCTTTTGTTTGGATTCAGTACGATGAATGCCAGAGTGTGTCACTCATTTCCTTGACCATACTAATGTCTGATATTCTGAGCTTACAGTGGATCATTATAATTTGTCTTGGACATACTTCAGCCCTTTCATGCTTGTACTGAACCATTCTCCTCATTATTTTCTTTCTGAATGCACATATATGATCTCAGTTTCTCCATCTCACTCACCTAATTCTGAGAGAATACAGCTCCAGAATGCTAAATTATTATGTAGCATCTCAATGCTATGCCTCTTCAAATCCAACTATGCAGAGATGTTTCAGCATTTAGAGGATTGGAGGTGGCAAAGTAGGTTGAGCTGCTCATGAAAAACTGAGCGTTGTGCTTGACCAGGTGGTAGTGCATAATATGGCGGATAATCAGATACTGAAGGCGGTTCATGGGGAGACCTTGAAGTGGAATCATACACATCAATTCCATACCAGTCGATTGGGTCATTGCTACTCAAGAAGGTACTGCTGCATGGACAATGATATTATCTTCAAATAAGTGTTGTAGCCCAGGCAACTAGTACTTTCCACTATTATAATTGGTACAGCAAAGGCTAGACAGTACACAGCGCATTTCATTCCTTTTCTGATAGTCTTTTCTATTATCACAAGCCAAGGTATCTATTTAGTCTATAAAAACAGCCTTGTACCTTAGAATAGGAACCAATGACTATACACCCCTGATTTTATATCAGAATCTACTCTGAATATCCAGCATATTTGTTGCCTTATATCTTGTTGAAAATAAAGTTATAGAAGGGAACTCCACGGGTCACCCGCGGATAAATGACAGATAGTTAATTGTAGTCAGATAGCCACAAATTGTATCCATTTTTTACAATTTATTTCATGCAAACCGGTTGAGAACTAACCAAGTTATACCCTCTGCAAGTTTGTGGAACTTAGATCCAGTGGTAGTCATGCAATGAGCTCAACACTGATGGCGGGTATGCCAAATTTGGAAATTCACCAAATTAGATGACCGCTGCTGAGAAATCGTAATGTCACGGCATCAGTTTGCGTCACTTTCGGCTCAAACTTGGCAGGAGTATAGCTCTCTCGATTCTACACCGATTTGCACAAAAAGTTCTAAAAATAAGGTAAAATTTTTGCTATATACTAATTACATAAAACTCTGTGAAAATTTACAGGTAACCCATGCAGTTCCCTAGAGAGAAGTGAGAAAGAGAATAAGGGATCTTCTTACAGCAGTGTGCCAAACTATATACTACTACAAAAACAAGGGCTCTATGTTTGTGATTCAAACTTTGTCTAATCTAATCAATACATCTGTGACATGCAGAGAACTTGCCATTGTAGACCCCAATCAAACAAGTTTGACTGCTTATTATGAAGATCACGTGCTGACCTTGGATTGTTGTGAGGTCTTCACGTGATCACCATCAAAAATTGAGAATATCTGGGTCCTGTCTGATCTAATCAATACATCTATGATGTGCAGAAAACTTGCTCCAATCAAACAAGTTTGACCGCTTATTATGAAGATCATGTGCTGACCTTGGATTGTTGTGAGGTCCTCATGTGATTACCATCAAAAATCAAGAATATCTGGGTCCTGTCTAATCTACAGTGACTTGCATACAGTATACTGACACACCTTGGGACAATGACATTCCTTGGGTCAAATTGAAATTCCGACCCCAAATTTGATTCAAAACACTTAATTTTTGGTACACTTATTTACGTAGTATAGATACAAGCTCAGGCCAAATTTTATAGTGATTGGATAACTTCCCTGGTTCTAGATCAAAATATGATAGAGAATGTGGGTATATTTGACTGCAAAATTTTTCTTTCATGACTTTGTGCCATTTTGGTTTGGTTTTGGAGCAATATTTTTATACGTTCAGAAAGCTCTCATTTTCCTCTTTCCAATACACCTTTAATAGTAAGAATCCGGTCAATTTTGACCTCATAATGAATTGACTTTAGTGTCGGCATGACAATCTGATGTGATATGCACTGGTTCACACATGAGCATTACATTTTTGATGCACGGAAACACAGTTGGTAAAGGATTGGGTCACACTATCCCAAGGACTGTCAGTGTGACATTTTGACATCCCCAGTAATTGTTGTATATTGCACCGAAACTCCCACTTTTGTCCTAAAAAAGATTATCAGTAGGTGTATACAAAGTCCCTCCATGACCCAATGTAAAAATATTGAGAGATTATTAGGTAAAAAATTTTCAGGACAAAATGCTGTTCCAGAGAACGTCCATATACTGTATTTTTTGCAGTCTGAAATTTCAGCATACACCTTGATGTGACCATCATTTAACTCTCTCACGGTAACTCCATTTTAAATACAACCCTGGGGCATGGCGCACAGCTCTTGTAAAAGTCCACTGTTCTGTAGTCGCACTTGTAGGACAAAATATAATATACAGTTCTTTTACTGCATCCTGCAAGGATAGCTATCTCTGGGGTAGTTCTCTGTTGTTCATTATATCACATAAGAATACCACAATGCATATCTTGAGAAATAGGAGGTGCCATTGGAGTACAAAAGTCTTTCCATTCAATAAATACCTACATATGCCATTGTTACCAATGCCTGCATGCGCAAGATCTGTCCCAACACCACAAAACTGGGAAAAATAAGGTTTGAAGTGACAAGTTGGTCACATCAAATGGCTTGAGGAAAATTTTGGACTGCAAAAAATACGCAAGTCACTGTAATCAATACATCTATGATGTGCAGGGAACTTGCTATTATACACCCTAATCAAACAAGTTTGACTGCTTATTGTGAAGATCACGTGCTGACCTTGGACTATTACAAGGTCCTCACGTGGTCACCATCAAAAACCTAGAATATCTGGCTTCTTTGCTTGTTTTTGAACTTCTGCAGGATCAATGTAGCAGTTATGATGTTTTTAATTTTTATAGAGAAAGAAACAGTATATGAAGATTCCAACTAATTTGGTAATTTCAGATGTATAGCCTAAAATTCATTTTCCTATATATATATACAGCTAGCCCAGGCAAACTAATACTTTCCACTATTATAATTGGTACAGCAAAGATTAGGCAGTATACCACATCACGAGCTTTGTTCCGGTTTTCATTTTTCAGGCTTATTTTAAAACATTGACTGGAGGACCAAATGCTGTATTAGATGCATTGATCTGTTCCTATAACTTTGTTTCAGTATTGGAGCATTCAAGAGTTCTCTTGGTGGAGATTTTGTTGCCATCATCAATTCATGCCCTGTAAAGGAATTTTCCAAATCAATTGAAACTATACCTTAGAGGATCAATCAATATGGCCAGAAAGCCAAATATTTCCACTATCTATCATTCTGAACCATATGCAAAAATTTGGCATACAAAATATATATCTAAAGTTTCAGGAAAATACAACTTTAAGTAGATTGACAAGGTGAACTACTACTATCAGTGTAATTTTATTCAATTCATATGTCCCCACATTACATGGTTGTTAAGTTTGTAACAGATGTCACATCTGTCCCTCACAAGTGATCACCCAGTGGCGGAAACCTTATTAATTATCAAAGGCAATCCCTGTGCCCAGAAATCACAAAAGCTGTCCACTAAATTAGGCGATCACCTGTTCGGTAGTCAAACATCACTGTGCCACACAGGAGATCACCCCATGGACCGAATGCATTGGCAATTGAAATCTTGTCTACAACTCAACATATGGTGGACTACTAGATCCGACCATAATACTTGTGATTTACAATGCAGCCAACTTGAGTGAGGGATCACCCAGTTAGTGATCGCCACTCAATACTATAGGTAACTTGATATTATCTTCAACTAAGCGCTGTAGCCTAGGAAAAATAGTACTTTCCACTATTATAATGGGTGCAGCAAAGGCTAGGCAGCACGCAACCCATTTCCTTCCCGTTTCTGTGCCGCCTACTTCCAATCATCGCAAACCAAGGCATCTATTTAGTCTATATAAACAGTCCTGTATCCTAGAATAGGAACCAAGTAATCTACCGCACAAATTTGATATCAGAATCTACTTTGAATAAGAACATACATGTTAATACTTTGAGAACTAGTAATTTGTGTGATAAGAAATTGAACACTACAGTTCACCATAAGATATTAGGCGGTACCTGGTTTAGTGAGTGATCGCGATTGTTATATTCAATGTCAGGGCTATTAGACTTGATAAGCAGGCTTTTATAAGTCATCCGTGGACTGCCCTGGGGATTGTTCAGTGCGAGTTAGAACCCTATATGGCTAGCGGTTGCTCATAGTAACTAGGGACAACTGTCAAAGAAATCCGTCTGTGCAATATGTTGCCCATTGTAATTAAGGACTGTGAACTTGTGTGCCCACTCGCTTAGAGGAACTAAGAATATGTTATACTCATAATAGGGGTGATCGCTCATAGTTTTTTATATTGAGTTTGAGTTTTAAAAGAATAACAAAGCAATCTGATAAGTGCCTCATGTGCACTCGCCCCCAAAAGCAATCCACTTGATATTTGGAGATCACCCTCATTGTGAGTGATCACCCTTGATATTATTAGTGCCCCATGTACACTCGCCCCACAAAAAGCGATCCCCTTGATATTGGTGATGACCCTCACTGCAAGCAATTGCTCTTGATATTTGGTGATCACCCTCACTGCGAAATATCGCTTTTGATATTTGGTGGTCACTGATGCGGGAATGAAGTTGTCTAAAATACACCAGCTTGATGTGCTTGGGTAGCTTCGTGACCGGCCCTTCTAAAAGAGGAAACAAGAACGCCAAGCATTTCCCTCGATAGAGGGCCTGGTGAAACTGAGTTTGAATTAGTAGGGAATTCGCTACGATCGAAATTGTACTCGGGCGATCTCGTGGCATCGCCGTTGTTTCCCTTATACAGATGATTGGATCAATTCTAATTTAAGGCTGCATCTCTTCAGTATAAGTACGAGCTCAATGTCTTCCACGTCTGTTGATCATGTACCAACTCTGGACGAAATGCTGGATTTTTTCTGGACGGCTTTCTGTGCTAATATTTCTGGCCAGTCATGAGGTATTGAGGGCACAGCAAACATGTCTCTGTGCACAGGCCTGTGATGATGGCTGAAGTTTGCATCCATTATGAAATAATCAGGTGTTTTAGGGGTCATTAAACCGTGAGGTGCTTAGTATGTGGGCCAGGCCGTTTGAAAATTTTCCCATCATCTGTTAGAGACAGTTTTAAGAACAGGAGGGGCTGTTTCTTTCATCTAGCATTTTGTTCTGCTGCTTTGCTGCTTGACATAATAAAAGACAGCTGAGTATTGTACCTGCTGGCACTCAAGTTTTTATTTGGCTAAGCATACTAAGGTTGAGAAGAGAATGAGGCAGGCTGATATATTGCAGAATAGTGGATATATTGAAGCGAGCAAGAGGGCGAAGGTAAGTACTTAGTAAGGTATCGACATCGTGTGTTCCAAAAATAAACTCATGATGTCAAAATTGATCCAATCATCTGTATAAGGAAACGACGAGAGATGCCACGAGATCGCCAAGTACGATTTCGATCGTAGCGAATTCCCTACTAATTCAAACTCAGTTTTACCGGTCCCTCTATCGAGGAAACCCTCTGGGTTCTTGTTTCCTCTTTAGGAAGGGACCGGTCACTGGTCTAGTGCTTGGGAACCTTAGTATGATTTCCTACAAAATGTACTCTTAGGAAAGTCACCAAATTAGGTGACCGTTGCCAGGAAATCATGATGTCACGGCATCAGTTTGCGTTGTTTTTGGCGCAAACTTGGCAGGAGTGTAGCTCTCTCGATTCAGCATCGATTTGCACAAAAATTTTCTAAAAATAAGGCAACAATTTTCGCTACACACTAATGACATAAAAATCTGTGTAAATTTATAGGTAACCCGTGCGGTTCCCTGGTGAGAAGTGAGAAAGAGAATAAGGGATTTTCTTAGAAGTGGGCCAAACTATATACTACTGCAAAAACAAGGGCTGTATGTTTGTGATTCAAACTGTGTCTAATCTAATCAATACATCTGTGACATGCAGAGAACTTGCCATTGTAGACCCCAATCAAACAAGTTTGACCACTTATTATGAAGATCACGTGCTGACCTTGGATTATTGTGAGGTCCTCATGTGATTATCATCAAAAATAAAAATATCCGGCTCCTGTCTAATCTAATCAATACATCTGTGATGCGCAGAGAACTTGCTCCAATCAAACAAGTTTGACTGCTTATTATGAAGATCACGTGCTGACCTTGGATTATTGTGAGGTCCCCATGTGATCACGATCAAAAATCAAGAATATCAGTCTCCTGTCTAATATAATCAATACATCTATGATGTACAGGGAACTTGCTATTATACACCCTAATCAAACAAGTTTGACCGCTTATTGTGAAGATCACGTGCTGACCTTGGACTACAACAAGGTCCTCACGTGATCACCATCAAAAATCTAGAATATCTGGCTCCTTTGCTTGTTTGTGAACTTCTGCAGGATCAATGTAGTAGTTATGATGTTTTTAATGTTTATAGAGAAAGAAACAGTATATGAAGATTCCAACTCATTTGGTAATTTCAGATGTATAGCCCAAAATTACATTGAATATGTTTTTTTCTATATATATACAGCTATCTTCACAGAGTGGCTTCCTAAAATCATAAAAATTGGCAGGGTAGTGTATTTATACTGCAAGAACATAACTAGGTGATAAAAAGTATTTTTTTCAACAAGGTTGATTTATAGCAGGTATAATACCAATATCTCATAAAACAGCCTGTAGCTCAGTCAATATTTATTGTAAAATCAAAATTTTTGAAGGAGGATGATCCTGAACAAGGCCCAGAGCATACCTGATAGTTTTTTGAATTTTGAAATTTGGTCATTTTCAATCGATGTTTGACAATGGGTACCCTGATAGCTACTGATGAGTCTATAAAGACGAAATGGCTAGCTTTGAGGACAACCTCGAAGCCATATAGCCTGTACGTACCCAACTCACAAAGTTTTATACAGCCAATTGCATTTATTGCGCCCCCCTCACCCCAAACCCCAACACAACACACTCCTAATAACACTATTTTACAAAACCCTTATTACAAATAGAAAGAACGAAAGCTTCTTGGTTGAGTCAGAACTCTTATATTTATATTATATTCGTTACATGATATGATTGCAAGGTGCTCACAGAAACTATTATATTATACAGAGGATGAATTGTCAATTTCTCAAAAACGACACCACCAATCATTTAGCTTTTGGGGGTCTAATGTATCTATCCAATATCTATTCAAATTTACAAAAAAATATCAAAAATAATGTACCGACAATAAGTTTAAACTTATATTTCCTCTCTATAATCGCCCCACATACTTACAGTGTAACCACACAGCCCTTTGCATTTATTTGCTCCCCCCCTCACCCCAAACCCCAAACAAAATGGCTACTTTGGATAAACCTCCAAAGTCATTTAGCACATATCGCCTCCACACTCATAGTGTAACCTGCAGATTTCGCTTTTAGCACCACCTCTCCCCAAACCCCTCCAAAGTCATTTAGCACATATCGCTCCAACACTCATAGTGTAACCTGCAGATTTCGCTTTTAGCACCACCTCTCCCCAAACCCCAAAATGTAAATGAAATAAAATATAAATCCATGTGTTCCCTAAGCTAAAGCCCAGGGAATGTGTGTCCAATAAGCTGGAAGAAACATTAAAATTACACTACGAAGAATACAAAGATTACAGCCAAGCCCTGTGGCACAATCTTAACCATACATGGTCTGTCTTGGCGACTGTGGCGTCCCTTTGGTACAAACTCCAGTGTATGTAATTTTGTTGTCGCCGCGCCGTTTGTTATCTTACTGCAATTGAAATGGCTGTGAATTTTCACATGAAAAATTCCCGACAGGCATTTCGTTGCGGGGATTCCGGTATTCGTTTCTGTCTGCACATCGGTAGCATCCCTTACACGGCGACGGCGTGCCTGTGCGTACGTGCATGGTGTGCACTCCATGCAAGACGGGGTGTAGGTGTAGTGTTCCGTCGAAGAGGAAGAGGAAGAGTTATGGCTCGCGTCCCTCACGAGAGCCGTGACCCCTACACAACACAGCCCAAACCAGCATCAATCAGTCCGCAGCAGCGGTCCGCATATCCCACACACCTTTCGGATCGCGCACAAGCCCCTCCAGCCAGAACTTGCTCCCCAGAAAATCCACCTGCACAATTCCGCGCCTAACCACGTCCTCCACCCACTCCCTGCCCAGCTACACTCCCGCCCCGTCCCCGTCCTCCTACACACTGAACTCCCGCTCCCACGGCTCCCTGGGGGAAGGAAGAGGCGGGGCGCGGGGCGCGCAGGGAAAGGGAGAGAGCGACGGAGTGGGTGGATAGGTCGAACAGCGAGTAGATTTGGCGCCGGATGAGGTCGTGGTATTCTGTGTATGGGAGGGGGACTGTGAGTAAGTGGTTTGTATTTGTGAGGGATGTGTGGGGAAGGAGTGAGATGGGAGAGGAGGAGAGGCATAGAAAGGAAAGAAAGGAAAAGAGAACAGCCGAAAAACATAGAGTCCTTTAACACTCGATGCTCTCCTCGCCAACCCGCCCATCGCACCCATCACCACGGGCAACAGTCCCCGACGCGGGTTATAGTCCGGCCGCCAATCTCTCGGCCATTTGGGAAGGGTATTCTCGTCGTATAAGTCGCCTTGCGCGTGGGGCGTCCAAGGCGAATTATGTGCATTATGCACGCCCCACGAAGACGCGCGGTGCAAATAGGGCTTCCTTCTGACCTGCTGGGGAACCTGCGAATTTAACCTTTTCATCGCCGACGAGAAACTGTGGTTCAGGTTCCACCCGAGAGTGTCCCTGTCGTCCAATCTTCCCCGTTCTTTCGTTTCTTCTTCTTCTTTTGTTTTTGTATTTCTTTTTCACTGTGGCGCTTGCGCTTCTGTTCTCGTCCCATACCCCACCAGCCCCTTCAGCGGCGCCGCCGCCGCTAGCACCGCCAGCAACACCCCACCCAAACCACCCCCTGTGATCGGCTGTCCGACGGAGGACTCGAACGGCGTCCCTGGCGCTGCGTATGGGGTGTGCGTTTGTGGCTGCTGGCCTTGGTGTTGGTATTGGTAATGATGGGATGGACCCGCACCCGGGAACGCGAATGTAGCTGCCCCGTCGGCGGTGTAGCCACCTGGGGTCTACTGCACATAGGGATGGTACGAACTAGCACCTCCACCTCCCCTTCCCATGGCAAGCGCAGAAGTAAGACCCCACGGGGTTGCGGGGTGTGGACTGGACGTTTGTGGAGGACCTTACACGGGGGGGCCGGCGGGGGCGTATCCGCCGTACGGCCGTCTGCCTGTGGCTGCGGGGGCGCTGTGCGGGGGTGTCCGTGGGCTGAGTCGCACGGGGTGGGTTGGATAGGGGTGTGTCCTGGACCTGCGGGTGCCCACTGCGATGAGCTGGAGTGGGGGTACGAGTAGGGATGGATTTGATAGAGGGGTCGAGTGTGAGCGGGAAGGAGAGGAGTGGAAAGTACGCTCAGTGCAGCACTCGACACGGATACCAGCCATTTATATGTACCTTGGATACGGATTTCCCCCTCCCCCCTCCTCCACGAGCCCCAGGAAACGCATCGAAGAACCCTGGCTCACCGCCTTTGCTCACGCCGTGAGGTGGTATGTGCACATCATCGTTTGGCGCTGTAAATCTATAAAGAAGTTCTGAATGCAATCTCACGGATGGGATTGGATTGCTGAGATTGTCGCAGAGTTCAGAGACGGACGAGAGAAAAGAGCAGAGTACGCATAACGGAGTAAAGTGACCACTTAGAATCAGAAATTAATGAAGGAGGGCGATATGATAAGAGCTTGTAATTCAAGCAAAGCTCCTGGCTGACAACATGATCGTCGCCAGTCTTTCTCACCCGTCGTTGTTTGTACTTGCTTGCTTCAAACGTCATCGATTCATCATGTTTCCATTCCCAACTTGCACTTTACTGTTTTCTGTCACTTCTATGTTGTTCGTATGTTCGATCTTTTCTCTTGATAAAGGATTCTTTAGTCGTTGTTGTTTGATATCGAGGCTGTGTTCGGTTGCACTCAGAGAGGCTTCGGGTGACTATTTTGTGAGCAATCCTCTCGACACCATAGCCATCGTTTTTACCACTGTCGCTGTTCTCGTCCTTGTTCCTTCAGATTCTCTTCAACTCGCATGGCGTCCACTTTCTGTAAGCGTGGAAACCAGGAACAAATAATGGGATGTGTGAGTGCCTGCTGTAACTTTCCTTGTACAACTATGACGGTCGCCGCTGTTACTTCGGCATTAGTTCTTGTCTCTGACTCGTGCGTCGTCTGCCGTGCTATATCCGACCATACTCTCATCTACAGCTTACTGGGTTCTTTATAAACTGTGTTGGATGGTGTACCTCTTCCGGATTTCTCCTTTCTTCAACTCTCGATCGATCTCTGCCGACGTTCTGGATACACTGTGGCAGTTTATACCCATGCATGGCTCGAGAGGGTTCCACTTTAACAACGACTCGTACACTCCGCATTGCAGTGATGACCCATAGCTATCGTCGAACATCCTCCTGTGGTGGGCCGACCCTTCCTTTCGTATCACTTACCTCGGTTCCAGATCAGCATCTCACGCTGGTTTGGCATGCGGCTGCCCACATTCAAGCGTGACAATATGGTGCGATGCACCGTCTTCAACGACTCGTACACTTACATTCGTCGTCACAGTGTTAGTCCATGTCTCCACGCTCAGTACTCTTCTCGAAGGCCACTCAGCTCCGACATCTCACATCCACCACTGACAGCACCATCTTAATCTAAACCAAAAGAGTGCCGCCGAATAATCACAAGTCTCCTATCTGCTCAACCGCATCGCATCTCCCAGTGCGATTGGTTCCCATGTATTCAACAGATAGTCCACATGTTTGTTGGGACATGCGTCGGATGTATTGGTTTGCATTACGAGGCTTTCAGTATTATATCTTCCTGTCACCCTTTCGCGTACAAACGATTGTCTATAGAATCACGCTCCACGCTCTTTTGCGATTCTTGTTGTTTGTTTATGTGCTGCTTATCTCTGTCTGCATCTACGGCATAAGTAGTAAGTAGCGTCCTTCCCGCTTCATCTTGCACTATTCAAGCTACGCTTCCGTCCAACTATAATGACCCCGCTGTGTTAATACATAACACATAACACCCCACGATATAACGCACGATTTGCAGCACCGTCGCCGTTGCAATTCGCGATCCTAGATGCATGAAAGACCGCCGGCGCTACGGAGCGACTGGCTGAAGCAATACAAGTCCCCCACCTGCTTACTAGTGATCATGATCGTTCGTAATAGCCTATGACCGTTTAAATTTAGCACGATGACAGTCCAATCAAACGATCAGACTCACCCGAGCTCAGCATGAGCAATGAGCATATTGCACAGTCCGTCCGTCCCATGTCCCATTGGGATCGCGATTGCATTTGCGAGTGGAACGACCGATACGTGTGCATGTTCAGCTGGATAAACGAATGAATGATATGGTGTGATATGGTGTGCTGGCAGTGCGAGCCTTTCAATTATAATGCCAAGCAGTAGGAATGGAAGAATGAATGAATGCCGCAGAGTGCTTTCAGAGTGTATTGCCGCCTAGGTTGTAAAAATATGTCGTTGTGGTTTTTCGAATCAGTGTGCGATTTAGGCTTACCCTTACCGCCGAAGATGCTGGATATATGGCAGGATAGGCGATGCCGAAGCAGCTGAGGGCTCTAATATCTCATCCCAGCTTGTTAAGAGAGAATTATTTTCATCTGAAACTAGAATCGGTGTAGTTGAACAGTGCGATGTGCAGTGATTGAGAATATTGACACTCACCTAGCTCGAAATCTGAAATTACATCTGAGGCATTCATACCATTGTTCCTATCATCTGCATCGACTCGATTAAACTCTAAGTATGACTATTATGAAAGAGTAAGGTCAATAGTCTGCCGATTACACAGAACCCTCACCTTGCCAGACTACATCTACAACAGCACAATCTCCAGAGTCTGCACCGCATCTAGTGATCAAATCAAGGCCAATCAACATGACTCAATTATCAAGAGATGTTATCAAAGGTATCGAGAAATCGATTAAAAGGCGTTTACTTGTTTTCCAAGTCGTCGTGGCACTGAAAGATGAACTAACAAATGAATCCAATGATTCAACTTCAACTATCCCGCGGCCAAACCTGAATTGTCATAGCAGTATAAAAACATGTCATAGGATTGAAAAGATTACAGTACGGTGGTCTACCAAGAAGCATATCAACAGCCTATATATCCTGGTAAACTGATTAGAAAACTACTTGCACACTAACGAATAGGTCTCCACCATATAAAAGCATAATTTCGAAAGCGAGTCCGCTTCGCTTTAATTAGAAAATGGCGAAGAACCCGTTGTAGCCAATGTTAGTCGACTCTTCTCCGTTCTGGGGCTCAAAGAACATGATACTGTCGAGGTCCTTATTTAAATACCAATTGTATGCATGCCCAGATTGCCCATTGCTCCCGAACATCACACCCCAGAGAAGAGCAACGCCCTGTCAGAGTGTTATATCAGTGACATGTGTATCAATAACCGAAAGCTAACTGGCTCACATCGGCACCGATAAAACTGTTACCCCATCTAGCAACTTCACCCTTCGTGACAAAAGCAAAGTCGTCACCTATGCAATTGAACAGATTGGCTTAGACATCTATTTAGGAACTTCGTGAAGAGTACTCCACCTACAGTCGAATATATCCGGGCGCCATTTAGTGGTGCGAAGTCCGGTGCTGTTGTATATGCTGTCGCGGACAGTCTTCGGGATTACTACATACCTACGAGCAGGTAAGTGCACCGGACACAAAAATATATGAAAGACAGAAAATCATACAGTCCATCTTGAAGGTAGCTTTTGAAGTCTTTGCCAATGTAAGGATTTTTGGAAAGTATAGTCCTGATCTCGGCTCCAGTACGGCTAACGCGACGAAGGAGCCAGTGTTGGGTTTCGACGTTGGCCCTTTCCCAGCCATGTACTTCGGTGCCTAAAGAAACACAAAAATATTCAGTATAAATATTTATAGTTATGGGTCGTTCCATACCGCAGGAAGTAGAATTTGCCAAGAGATCAAGATAAGTCTTGCCAGAGACATTCTGGAATCTGAATAGGAGTACGTATGAATTCGCGTCCAAGATGTCAATAAATTCATGATCTTACCGGTAGTACGAGCCGTCAGTGGTTATCTTCCATTGCTGATTGCCTGCATTAACGCTTCCTTCTGCTGACGACCAGCCTTGGACCCGAGTCCCATTAGCACTTGAGCCATTGCTCAAGTCAAGATAAGTTCCAGTACGTAGGTTGCGCAACGTATAGACGTCTGGCTGGCCATCGACCTCTTTCAGAAGCCACTGTTGGTTGAAAATATCTCGTGTGTCCGTCTCAGTCCAGATATGACTAGGTGTTCCATTTTCACTGCGCCCTAATAGAAAGTAATAAGCCAGGATATAAATAGGACACACATTGATAAATGCACACCTTGGTAAATATCGAGGACAACATTCGCGTCGCTATTGGCCTTTCTGTTAACCAGAGTATACACATTGTTGGTAATGGCCATCATTGCTTGGGTGAGCGACGAAATCTGGGAACTTGGATATGGAACTCCTGTATTCTTTGATTAAGCTTTTATACAGTATGTTGCAGATATAGCCATACGTAACTCATGGGTTTGAAGAAGATTCGATTTCGTGCGCCATTCATCGTATGCTCAAAAAAGAAATATGTCCGAGCTTGAATGATCAGCCGTAACGGAATCTATAGAAAGCTGCACCATGGCCGACTTTACGGGACAGGGTGGGTCCACATCACATCAAAAGGAGTGGCCATTGCATTGACCACGGTTTGTTCTTGTGATACACGTGTGGATTTCGCTTCTTATATGTCAGGGTTGAATTCATTCTGTGTGTCATAGAGTGACTCTCGTCAAAGATCGAGGGGTAAGTGTGCCTGAAGCCACGGCTGCCAGGTATGAGACTGTGTTTGCCTCAGGCGTTTGACTCTCCGAGCCCAGAAATATGTAAATAAACATTCGGTGAATTTATATCCCGACATTAGAAAATTACTTATCAAACTAGCGTGGGCGTATCATACAAGCTCTGATGCCTCGCGTCGAAAATTTTTAATATATGCGAAGCAGTTTGATACGATGGACATTGGTAGTAAATACTTTTAGGTCTTTTTCCGGGATGAAGATGCATAGAATCCGATGATGGAGATGAGGATGAATCCAAGACGATGTCCTGTTTGGTGAAGAACTAGATTATGGGTATGGCGGCATTGAGCATGTGGTAACAATGAGGAAGAGTCTAAATCCGAGCCTTGAAGCAATCCGGACAATGCATTAGATCTAGAAGGATTAGATGAGGTTGAAGAGATTGAAGGGGTTGGGCTTGCGACATGGTATGGTAGCTTGTAATATTTATTGCAAAAGAGGACTATATAGTGCCACTGATAGGCGCCGGAAGCCATATATATCATTCTTACTCCACTGAGCTGTCGAGAGAATTATATTACTTGACATCAGATACATATATTCAACGGTATATACACGTTTAATTAGAGACACTCACCAGATTTCCAGACGTCTGTGAAAGTACAGCCATGCGATTGACTAGCAAAAGTTGATGTCGCTTTCTAGCACAGCCACCAAACGTGCAGTTTTGACTTTATAAGTGCTATTGCACCTTCATCAGATACGGTGTGTTCCAATTTATTTTACGGATATACTATATAGTATTTCAAATAATACATTCTATCTTTTACTGATCTTATTTATCCGCCCTTGGACTTGCAGAATGTATTTACGTCGTCAAATAGGTGAGTTTTGTGATTTCCCACACCCAGCACAGACATGGCGTGGATATTTATCTGAGCCCGACTGGCGGTGAAACAGAGATAGAATATTATCTGCACATTATATACTCCAATAATATTCTATTTCATTCCATCCTCTTGTTGCCACGTGAGTAATTAATTCTAACGCTCTTCCAATGCACATTGGAATGCTATTAAGGGTGGTATGTGCCGTGTACACCTTGATAGTCTTGTATTCCCTTTCAACTGTTGTAACATTTCCTGTCAGTTTTCTGATGAATTTTAGCACCCTTTCAAGGACATTTTAAAAATGTTGTTATCATTCTGTATACACCACAGTTCTAGGTAATTAATGTACCAATATCGACATTCCCACAAATATTCTTTTACTTGACATAAAATTCTACAAGTACCTTATAAGCTGGTCAGAATACAATATATGGATTTCTAAGACCACATAAGGCTTGTAATGAAACCATTTTTCGATGATGGCCATATATTATGAATTACCACGAGCAAGTGAGCACTTATCTGGCAGCTCTGAGTGTTGGAAGCGGCGACACGGTTCCTGCCCTTTATCTGAGGGACAAAATCTGGTGTTGGAAGTTTACTCAACATCGGCTGATTTAATGCCACTGGCGCTGAAAGATAAGGCCTCTCCTCGGACATTATTAAATGAGACAAGTTGTGAATATAAACAATGTGTGTGAACACTGACTCCAGACGACAGGGAACAAGCCAACGTATAATTTACTGACCTTCGGAGGTTCAAACATGGGAAAAATATTGACCTCTTTGCAAAGGTCACTAGATTTAAATCAAGGGTCCTGTAGTTGCCAGCAGGGGAAGCATGTACACAGCACGCATTAGCGAAGGTTATAAAGCGTATAATGTAAATAGCACACCTTGCGCACAGCGAGGCTTTAATAAAAGGGGTGTCAGTGACGGCGGTAGAATAGATGGTAGTGTCCATGGGGAGGATTTTGATACGACAATCTGAGATTGAGATGGTGATAGTGGCTCAGACACACTGATGATTTTGTAGAAGGCAGCATCGCGGGCAGCAGTTGCAAGTCCCATGCCTATTCTAGAACTCAAGGGTTGGGCCTATCTAAAGTTCAGCCACTTATGTCATTTTGGACGTGCTCCATGGATTCAATTGAAAACGGTCCAGGGAAATTTTTTCCATGTCATTTCCCACAAATCTAGGACAAAACGCCTGATACAAATAAATCACATTGTGGGGTACATGCTTTATCAACAGAAGCTATGTGTATTCTGGTCATTGAGAGCGTGCATTCTCATGCGATGGGGTCCCCATTATGTGCATACAGCCCACGACATTTCTATTGCAGTACCTGTATATAGTTCTGCGAACGGGGATAATCGTCACCATTCCCATTTGTGTTACCGCCCAGTAATTTAGAAGTAGCCACTCTGGTGCCGTTGGCATCTTCATCCTGGAAAAAGACTTAGGAAGTATTCATTGTTAATGACCATCGTATCAAACTGCTTCGTCTGGATTGCTTCAAGGCTCGGATTTAGACTCTTCCTCATTGTTACCACATGCTCAATGCCGCCATACCCATAATCTAGTTCTTCACCAAACAGGACATCGTCTTTGGATTCATCCTCATCTCCATCATCGGATTCTATGCATCTTCATCCCGGAAAAAGACCTAAAAGTATTTACTACCAATGTCCATCGTATCAAACTGCTTCGCATATATTAAAATTTTCGACGCGAGGCATCAGAGCTTGTATGATACGCCCACGCTAGTTTGATAAGTAATTTTCTAATGTCGGGATATAAATTCACCGAATGTTTATTTACATATTTCTGGGCTCGGAGAGTCAAACGCCTGAGGCAAACACAGTCTCATACCTGGCAGCCGTGGCTTCAGGCACACTTACCCCTCGATCTTTGACGAGAGTCACTCTATGACACACAGAATGAATTCAACCCTGACATATAAGAAGCGAAATCCACACGTGTATCACAAGAACAAACCGTGGTCCTGGTGAGTATGTTCTTATGAGGTGTTTTTCCAATGCTTAACGTTAATATTCTACCAGTTTGGAGATTGGAACATAGATGTTCGACGTTGGGGGAGAACAGATATACAGCCCATCTGGTACCGCGTTATACCGCGTTTGGGGTTGACATAAAACAATTTAAGGAGGTAAAAAAAAGGAGACCATTGGAACTTCGGAAGGAGGTCAGTAAATACCTTGGGAAATTGGTAGATATGTAGGTTTCAAAATGAAATTGGGTTAGGGGGCCGATCCTGTTACATATAAGTCCCCAGCTTCCTTTCTGGACTGGAGTTCCACATCACCTTGATTGTATACATCATCACCACCGCCACCGCCACGGCCTCACCACTACCACCACTTTCCTCGTTTGTTCTGTCCATCGACTTCCTTGCATCACGTATTGTGGAGGAGGTGAACAGCGCACTCGTGAACACGACGCTAAGTCCCAATACGCACAGCCCGACAACAACCCCACTTTTCACACAACAAACGTTCAACGCGCACCACACGGCTCGCCGAATCTCGGACGCTCAACGACGCTCGGATACGCACCTAGACCCACAAATACACGCAGAAAGGATCACCACCGAAGACCAGGAACGGTGGACAGGGCCTCGGCGAGTCGTATTTCCAATGTTTTCATATTTCTTTGAATCTCCTCTCCATATTTCATTCTTCGTTATATTCACACCCTTTTTCCTTATCTATATACATGCTGGACAGTGCGCAAGGACGACTGCTGTTGTGACGATCCTCTGCTGGAGTTGTGACGCCGCGACGTAGTTGAGGGGCTACGATGGGGATGCCCTTGGGACAGGCAGAGCCGTGCGCGCGCGATCACACTTCGGTAAGCAATTGGCATGCTGTGGTCTATCCTTTAACCGCTCGTCCATTTATTTTATTTCAAAAACGGACACTCGTATATACATTGGATGACTTCCCGTAGACTTTTAGTGTATGTCTGGTGCCAATAAATGCACCAGAATAATTAAAATTATTGATGGCCCAAAAATAATGCACATACACCAGATCCGTAGCCCGCATACACCAGACTACACCAGACTATAAATTTATTTTCAAGCATTGAATACATCGCACATCGGGTGATGGCAGTCAGGTGAGCTGTCCCTTTATGGCAACTCATCTGATGGCTTGTATTCTGGTGTACGAAAAACTGCCAAAAAAGCATTTAGAACGGCCTCCCGACCCCATCCCAGATTATTATTTTAGAACGCCTCAAATCGCAAAATATTTTTTGATGGCATCTCCGGCATCTCCGGCAAGTGGAATCTGGTGTATTCTATTGGCACCAGACGTACATTAAAAGTCTACGGGAAGTCATCCATTTTCCATCGCTTGTTGCACAACTTATTTCATTTCGTCATTCAAATTGGTCACTCCTATCTACGTATTTCTTTATTCCAGATAAGCTGTGGTAACCGGAGGTGCAAGAGTACGCGCTCTCCGTGTTCGTATATAGATGTTTGTAAAACTGGTAGTGGATATCGAACCTCCCGAGATTTTAACCTACAAACAAGCAACTGAGCCGAGCCTGAGCCTTCGTGAACATTGAGCCGTGCATGCGAGAAAGAACAATCTACCAATATTTTATCTACACAAATCTCACCGTTTTCGACCACCTATATCCGTCTCCCCACCTGGAAACAGCCAACTCTTCCACAGTATCAGCCCACCAATTCTACTAAACGCAACAGGTCAACAGCACCCCTGTAGGCCTCGTCATGGGAAGGTGCGATTTAGACGCCCTGAAATCTACGGTGAGCATACATATGGAGCAGGACTGAGATTACATGATTTTCGTCAAGTCCGGAGTGCTAGGTATGTACTTGTATAGTTCGGGTGTTACATATATAGGGAAAAGCGAGGACAGCGACAGCAATCTAAGGTTTGTGTGATGCTATGTGATGCAATAGAAAATGGATGATGGACGATGGACGATGAACACGACGGACAACACACCAGATGAGTGAAGAAGAGGAAAAAATAGACGCGATGAGGAAAGTTAATTAGCAGTCATAAATGTCATGAACGAGAGCTACACCTTGGCCGTGGCCGTGGCTGTGGTCGAATGGATGAACATTTACCCCGCAATTAAAAAAGGATTGCATATAAAAAAATCCATCGTAAGTGTCGGTACCGTTTCATTTTGTTTCATTCTAGAAGTGGAGTTCGAGTTTAAGTATCAAGTATCAGTATTCTAGTTCGAACGCCAAGTTCGCACTATGAGTGAGATTCCGATCGATTTCAGGTATAATGACTGACAGACAGACCCTATATGGGAGGCGCATTTAGGTGTGTGCGAAATGCGAGAGGATGGCGAAGAGCAATAGCAATAGATAGAACGGATGGACAGGGGAAGGGACGTGAGGAGGAACCGGGGCGCAGACAATACGTGGATAGATGAGAGATATGACAAGCCAGAGTGAGCGAGGGAATGGATGGAGCCCATGATGAGGTGAGTGAGGTCCTGTCGGAGCGAGCGTGTGTGTGTGGAAGACGATGTAAGGAGACGAGCATCAACGATATAAAAGAAAGGAATGCATGGACAACATCCCCATCCTTTCCCCTTCCCTCACGCACACTGTAGTACCGAAAACGACAGCGAGTCGCAAATGGGCAGTCGCCGACAACCGGGCAGCGGAGCACGTATAGATACTGTATATAGTATCAAGTAAAGCATAAAGCGCACACGCTGCGTACAAGTGTGGCAGTTGCCTCCATCCGTGTTTGGATTGATATCAAGAGCGATCGTTGACAGGACCCATAGCCCAGTTTCCGACGCCGGGCGCTGACGATAGGGGATAGAGCCCTCAGCGTTTCAGCCCCAGTCCTCCTCCCTCGGATTTCTGTCCTATTCCCGTCCTATTCCCACTCCCACGCCCATTCCACACACCCACACACCCACACCCACACACCCACACCCACACACCCACACCCACACACCCACACCCACACACCCACACCCACACACCCACACCCACACACCCACACCCACACACCCACACCTACACACCTACACTCTGTGCGTGCATGTGTATGCCTGTTCAACGTTCAACCTGTACCTCCAACTCCAACTCCAACTTCGCCTCACACCTGCATTGTCCTCGTTGTCGCGCTATCGTTCCTCAACCCCCCTCGTGCTTGTGCTTGTGCTTGTGCTTGTGTTCGGTGTGTCCGAGCGCGAAGTCTGGGATAGCCGCCACCGGGCGTTGTTGCCGAATCCGCCCCCTTGGACTTGGACTTGGGTTCAGGTTCAGGTTCAATAATATAGATATGGACGTGAACGTCATTGTATCCCCACCCCCATCCCCTATCCTTATCCCCATCTTCATCTATAGAGCAGGAGTCGTCGTCCACTTGGTCGTCCCCTTGGTCAGCGGTCTTCGTGGTAGTTATTGTTGTTGTAGGCGGAGGCGGATGAGTGATACTAGGGATGAGAATGCAGGTGTGAGTTAGCGCCAGGGTATGCGTGATATCTGGAAATGGGATTACGAGAATGGGAGTGAGAACGGGATCAGCGAAGTCGTATATGTAGATGTAGATGCAGTTGTAGTTGTAGGACAGATTAGAAAAGAGTCTATAATGGATCTATGCAGCGCCTCGCTGTTGCAGCTGCTGTCGTTATCGCTGTCGTCAGTTCCGGCGTGAGAAGAATGAGATGGATTAAAAGACGATCGCTGACGGCTCATCGTTGCAGTCAGCGTCGGTGTCATCGCCCCGCCCGCCCGCCCCGCCCCCGCGAATACCCGTAACCTCTCCCGGCGCCGATCGCTGACGCCCTCGTGTCCGTATCCGTATCCGTGTCCGCGTCCATGTCCGTGCTGGCACGCGCGTGCTCCTGCTCCTGCGCGCCGCCGACGGTGACATCACAGAGCTCGGGGCAGCCAATGAGGATGACGATGCTGACGGCGAAAAAGAGGCACACGTAAACATATGCGCGTATGATGGCGTCGATGTTATAGCTGCTGATCTGCATTCCCTCAGCGACGGCTCGGATGGAGATGGCGAGGGGGGGGCGAAGGAGGGAGAAGGAGGGAGAGGAGAGCGCGTCTTTGTCTTTGTCTTCTTCGTCGGATTTTGCGTTTGCGTCGTCGAAGGCTATGCCTGCGTCCGAGTCAGGGCAGCGTCTGCATCGAGGGCCCTACTAGAGCGTAAGTGAAAGGTGGCAGCGGGTGAAGCAAGGGTAGGAGCAGGGGTAGGAGCAGGGGTAGGAGCAAGGGAGAATGGGGAGTTACAGTTACAGCTGGAAGGAAAGGGGAGCGTCGAAGTGGACGTCAAAGTCAAACTCGACGTGGAAATGGAAATGGAGACGGAACCCAAACCCAAGCTCGAGGTGGAAGAAGGCGGAGACGGCGCGTCGCGATGCGTAAACGAAGCTCTTCGCTCTTCGTCGTTGTCGTTGTCGTGGGTATCTGGCGTTTCACCGTGCGGCCTTGTCGAGCTGGCGGAGTGAGGGCCGCGGATAGGGGATGGGAGGAAAGGAGGGGCAGGACATGGAGAGCTGAACGGCAGGCTAGCGAAGAAGAGGAGGAATAGGAGATGCGGATGGGGTCGTCTACGGAGGAAGAGGCGAGGTCGGCGTCGGTGAGGACTACGAACGTGTTGCTGTTGCTGTTGGTAGTGGTATGAGCGGTGCCATTGACATTGCCATCGGCGTTACTGGAGAGAGAGGCGAGACGGGCAGTAGCAGATCGTGGCTTGAGTGGACGAAGAATGTTTATAAGCACGCGAGGGGGACGAGTAGGGGACGGGGGCGCGGTTCCTGGAGCTTGGGCAGCACGGTTTGCGTCCAGCGCAGACCGTCAAGAACAGCGAACTCGGCATTCACGGTGGCAAACGGCTGCATCAGCAGCTGCCCTTGCTCCTAATAACAATATTAATTTTAATTTTATGACACCGAGGAAGAGAACGAGAGTAAGATGAACCTCGGTCATATGGGGGCCCCAGCTTCCTCGGCAACCTGCTCCATCTCAGCCTCGATGAGCCGCTGCTTGCGCTGCTCCGCCCGGGACGCATGCATTTTCTCGCAGCAGTCATGTTCGTTCGTTAGACGTTGTCGTAAGAATCAAAGCAAGCGGGATAGGAGAGAGCAGTGCAGAATAGAATAGGAGGTTTAATCTTGTTGCAAGTAAGTAAAAGTAAAGAAAGCACAACGGACTGCGCGGGGTTTGAAATTTCCACGAAAATCGTTACGCGTGACGTGACCATGCATGGCAGTGATGATGTCCCTCTTCACGCGTCCGATCAAACAACACCTTCATCTCCTCCCACAACAATGCTCGACGCCAAACCCTTCTCCCCTCTCTCTAAATAAACGCATGCAGACTGAATCACTCTTCTTTCCCGTCGCGTGCAGCCATCAAAGAGCTCGTCACCGATGCCAACTTTGAGTGCAACAAAGAAGGCATCGTTCTGCAAGCCATGGACAACTCGCATGTCGCGCTCGTCTCCATCAAGTTCGGTGCCCCCGGGTTCACGCGCTACCGCTGCAACCGCCCCATGACACTGGGCGTGAAACTGATGTCGCTGACAAAGGTGCTCAGGTGCGCGAAAGACGATGATATATGCACGTCAAAGGCCGCGGACGAGGCGGACGTGCTGAATCTGGTGTATGAAGCGAAGAGTGCGTTTTTCTCCATTTTTTTTTTTGGGGGGAGTGTGGCACCGGTGGGCGCGACGCGTCCTTTTTTCATTTTCTTTCTCGCCCCTTCTCTCCTTCTCCCTTCCCTTTTTCTCTCTTTCTCTCCTCCCTTAACCCATCTAACCCCCTCCCCCTCGCAGACTCGGACCGCATCGCCGAATACGACATGAAACTCATGGACATCGACGCCGACTCGCTCACCATCCCCGAGACCGAATACGGCGCGCGCGTAGCCCTCCCTCGTCCGAGTTCACGCGCATCGTGTGCGACCTCTCCCAGCTCGGCGAGAGCGCGCGCATCGAGGTCTCCAAGGAGGGCGTGCGGTTCGCGAGCGACGGCGAGGCAGCGAATGGGAGCGTGCTGCTGCGGCAGAGCGATGAGGGCATGTGAACGGGGGCACGATTACGCCGAAGGTGGAGGAGGACGCGGAGGGGGCTGAGGATGGGGCTGGGGAGGCTAAGGAGGAGGATGAATACGAGGAGGGCAGTGGGTTGAGGACGATGAGGATGAGGACGAAGAGTCGTTCAAGCCCAAGGCGAACGACGATGACGAAGACGGCCAGGACGAGAATGAGGATGGGGATAACAAGAAGCGGAAGAAAAAGGTGCGTTGCGTTGCGTTTGGGTCTTCCGTTTGCCGTATTAATACCCTTTCCTCTTCACAGGCAAACGGCACCTCCAAACCCTCCAAAAAGCAAAGACCTCTCCCAAAAAGTCGTCCAAGGGCAAGTCGAAAGCCAAGTCCTCTACCAACGACGACGACGACGACGACAGCGCCCCCGCGGACGTCGTCATCAGATGAACCAGCACGTCTCTCTCACCTGCTGCCTCAAATACCTCGTCAACTTCTCCAAGAGCGCGAGTCTGAGTGGAAAGGTGCAGTTGTTGATGAGGAATGGTGTGCCGTTGTTGGTGGGTTTCCTTTCTTTCTTTTTCTTTCTTTTTTTTGTGTCGCTTTGCTTTGTGACTTTTCGCGACGTTACTGACGTGCGTTTCTGTTTATGTAGGTCGCATACGACTTCACCCAGGAATACATCCGGTACTATCTCGCACCCAAGATCGGCGACGACTAGAGAGCGAGGTTGGACGCACTAACCCTAATGCCCGCTGGCGCAACAAAATGCAAAGCCACCCCCGCCAAAATAAAATTTCCTTTTCATAGTGTACTCACAAGTCCGTTATCGTGTCGCAGTGTCTCGATTTCTTCCTTCCTTCTTGAGTTTGAGTCTGCAGTTCATCAATCACGATTTCAATTATGATCGCTCTTGATACGTTCAGATGCAATTCGAGACGATGGGATGGGTATATATATGGGTATGATTATGATGGGATGCCTACGCAATTCAGGTTCATGCTCGTGTTTAGATCAGGTTTGGATTTGGATTTTTGGCGAGGTGGGATGTACAAGCTTCAAGTATCGTGATGCGTCATGTTATGTCATAAAAATATGGTAACAACTTTCACAAAGGTGAAGCAATTGAGGTGAAGATACTTGCCCGCCGTTTACTGGCTGGAAATGGTAATAGCCCACCTCTGGCTGCATGCGCCACTCGTCGCACCTATTTCACTCTTTCACAATTCACTTCCCATTTCGAGATTATGTCCGGGCAATGCATGAATCATTTGTTTTCGCTCCCTCTCATCCTCGCTCATCTTATGTAAATATCACATTCTTTTGTTGTTTCCACATGCTCATTCTCTTCCTTGATCCCACATTAATTTCTCTGCTCTTCTTGTCTCAATTTCTCCGTATATTTATGACTCATTCTACATACTTGGATGATATAAATATGTCCCTGTTGTGAGGTCTTTACACAGCCCCCCATTTTTTGGTCGGACTCCGGTCGGACTCCGTCGGACTTTCTATATTCAGAATGACAATTTTTCTGGTCTAGGACTGCTGAAATTTTCCGGTGAGATTCCGGTGAGATTCCGGTGAAAGTCCGACCGGACTACAAGTCCAACGGACTGTCCGGGCGGACTGTCCACTGGAAATGACCGGACAGGACCAACGGAAGTCCACTGGAAGTCCATTGGAATCCCACCGGACATGACCATTGGAATTCCAGCGGACAAGTCCAACAGAATTCCAATGGAAGTCCAACGGATGTCCTTTTATTATAATTTATACTAGTATAGAAAAAAGACACTAGCAAGAATTGAACTCGGGCATCGGAGAATGCCGAACGTAAGCAGGATAAACCAACTGAGCCACAAAGGCTTATGAAAAATAATAAAATTAGTTAAATACATAGCGATGCCGCCCGAAATTCTCGGCACTGCTCGGCACGGGACAAACAACAACGCGCACGTGACATGTTGATGCCACGTCGGTCCGTTGTTGATTCCGACCCCAACCCTTTTTCCTTCCACCACCACCGCCTCGTCGGTCGGAGCCAGGCGAGAGCCAACCCGACAGCGACAGAGGGACGAGAACGACCACGACGGCCACACCGACAAGGACGAGGACGACTGCGACAGCGACAACGAGGACGCTGGACGAGGGACGCCGGACGAGGACCACGACGAGGACCGCGAGGGCGAGGGCGAGGACCGCGACCGCGAGGACGACAGCTAGGACGACAGCTAGGACCACGACCACGACGGTGAGGACCAAGACACCGGCGTGGACCAGGACGACGGCGAGGGACGGCGGCGAGAGCAAGGACGACGGCGAGGGACGGCGGGCGAGAGCAAGGAGCGACGGCGAGGGCGAGTACGGCGAGAGCAAGGACGACGGCGAGGGTGAGTACGGCGGGCGAGGACGAGTACAGCGAGGGGCGAAGTACAGCGGCGGGGACGAAACGACGGCGGGGACGAGGGCGACAGCGAGGGCGAGTACAGCGGCGAGGGCGAGTACAGCGGCGGGGACGAGAACGACGGCGGGGACGAGGAGCGACAGCGAGGGCGAGTACAGCGGCGAGGGCGAGTACAACAGCGGGGACGAGGAGCGACAGCGAGGGGCGAGTACAGCAGCGAGGGGCGAGTACAGCAGCGGGGACGAGGACGACAGCGAGGGCGAGTACAGCGGCGAGGGCGAGTACAGCAGCGGGGACGAGGGAGCGACAGCGAGGGCGAGGACGACAGCAAGGGCGGTACGGCGAGGGCGAGTATGGCGGCGAGGACGAGTACAGCAGCGGACGAGGACGACAGGACGACCACAACGCGCTGACGACAGCAGCGACAGCGTACCACGACATCGCACGGACAACAGCGACACGTACCACGACACGTATGGACGACACCGACGACAATACCGACGCGTACCACGGCAGGTACGGCCGACGACAACACCCGATGGCGACACCGACGCATACAACGACGGGTACGGCTGACCACGACGTCGATAACGCAGACGACGACACCACCAATGTACCCTGCGCCCCCTTTTTCTGTTCTTTCTTTCTGTTTTTCTTTTTTGTTTCTTTTTTATTATGTTTTTATTTTATTTTTACCTGTATATAATCATGTAGTATATAGTTTTTAATATATTATATTACATTGTCACATAAATTTAAGCTAAGATTAAAGTATTCCAGTTGGAATCCAATTGGATTCCATTCCATGTGAATTTAAAGTTGGACTTAGTGAAATTCACAAAGTCAGATAATAATGTAGTATATAGTTTACAATATATTATATTACATTGTTACATGAATTAAAGATAAGATTGAAGTATTATTCTAGTGACCTAGCTTCCTTAATATGGCTCCCAAAGCTTCCAAGAACACTGCTACTGTCCCTAACTCCCCTCCCAAGTCTGCAATTAAACCAGCGACAGTCCACTGGACATCCACTGGACATCCACTGGACTCCACTGGACAGAGCACTCTTGGATCTGGTCTAATTAAGTGCTGAGAGTCCAGTGGAAGTCCACTGGAAGTCCAACGGAAGTCCAATGGACTGGACAGTCCGGCCAGTCCGCCTGTTTTCTGTCTTGAAGTGACTTGACCGGACTTTGACCGAATTTGGCCGGACTCTGACTGGACTGGTACCGGAATTTTGTCAAGTCCAATGGAATCCGTTGGACGTCCAATGGACTGTCCATTGGAATTGGCTGGGTCCGGTGAAAGTCCGTTGGAGTCCAACGGAATATGGGGGCACTGTAAAGTACACCCTGTTGTAGCGTAGAAAATCAGTTCAATTTATCCCTCTTTTGATTCGTGTTCGCTCTCTATCTCGTCCTCTAATCTTGCTAATAACAAGATTAATTCTTATTTACATTACTTACATACATAGCAGTCTATGGAGCCCTCTTGAGTAAATGGAGTTTATTTCTTGTTCACCTTTCAAACTCACAACGTCTCACAACGTTTTAATCTATTTGTAATACCATTGAAAGTTGTAAAGCCAAGTAGATAATGGACAACGTGAATAATTCGTAAATAAAGTTGAGTGCCTACAACCGACGGCCAGTAGAAAGACAGCAAATATAGAGAACAGTAAGATAACAACCATATGACATAGACAAGTGATGACTTAGGCGCAAGACAAAACATGTTCCGCAAAATGGAACGTGTTTCTTTTGAAAATAGCTGAGAGATGGCTCAGCGAAATTTCCCTGGGTACCTATAAAGGTATTCAGGATAACAAAAATAGGAGATCGAAACGAGAACTAACCAATCCGTGAAACCAGCTTATGAAATGGGGAGGAACGATCACACAACGGAGACCTATATGCAAACAAGAAAAAAAAGACTCTAATTGACAGACTTGCCTCTATTTTAAACGTATGGCCCTAAGGACGGTCAGATCTATTATATGACTTGGTGTGCAGGGCGCAAAGACGATGTCTCTGAGTATCTTTTAACCATTGAGAGTTGGGAACTGAAATTTGGAACAGGTGCCTGGGTTCGGATATGTTATCGACAAGCGTAAGATGAATCGTAGTTCAAAGTGAAATAAAACAAATTATAAGAAAGCACGAGAGCGGAAGAATAGACCACATGCGATGTCATTTTGTGTAGAAACCCCAAGCTTCAATCGAGAAGCTTACCTCTGATGCAAACTTTGAGCTAGGACGTGACGAAAGACATTCCATGATATAGAACGAGGCACACGTCGACAGAGGCTTCAAAAGTCCGGGTGAAGGAGCTCTAGTTATCAATAAGGCTTGTTAGAAGTAAAAATGGGGAGAGTGAAACGAGAGATCATAAATTTTCAAGCAAACTTTCAGTACTTCCAATTATAGACAACTATCGAGATGATCATTAGAGGTGCATGAGCGAAGAAAATATGACAGAGGTATGGGCGAAGATGGGATAAAAGAACGAAATAAGGGCAAAAAAAAGGCTGAAAGGAAACCTACATGATATGCGATGAACTCGGCAGAGATCTTCAGCACTGGGTGGAACAGTTGGTCGAGAGAACTATGGAGTCACAAGGGCGAGGAAATGTATGATCGGTTGGGTGTTCGAATGGTCTGGGCGAGCGGACAGCGAGAAGGCAGATAATTAGTATGTAAGGAAAATGACGAAAAGAGCAAAGATATCAAAAGGGAGGCCGGAAAGGATAGAAAATAGCAAAATCGGCGACGCGAAGGAAAAGTGTAGAAGATGAACTTTGCTTCCAACGCATACACTGCACTGCTCAGACACACACCAAACCACAGACCAGACAGGTAACAAGGAACGTAGAATACCTCGTGGAAAGTAGCTGCACACGGCTCTTAGAGCTTAGAGTATCATAGGACAGCGGCCATGACCCACTCGACATTCTCGTCGTCGTAGCGCACCCCTGTCTCTTGCCTTGATCAACATGGCGAAGGATAATCCACAGAGTTCCAAGAAGTCCAAGTTCTCCAGTATGTCTAGCTACTTCAAACGGCACATTTCACCAGCCCCTCCAGAACAGAGCCAAGGAAGTTCTTCAAAGAGCCGGAGCCTGTGGCGGAAACCATTTTTCAAATCTCCAAGTACACCCACCCAATCAACATCGTCTCTCCCTTTGGCCTCTTCGACAGCGGATTCTCGTGGTGAGACTGCTTTGGGTGAGCACCCTATCATCTCCTCATTCATACTCTATTCTAAACTCAATGTAGAGTCATCTATTGCTACCATTCCAAGTCGTATGCGTCAAATAATCACCTTGCAAACGGCGTACTTACCCCAATCCTAGGTCATCGCAAGTCAGCGGTGTCATCTGACTCGCTACCACCAGCTAGTTTATTAGTAGTTCAAGGTGATTGATCGTCTGAAGTTATCCCGATCTTCAAACTGATTGTCATCCGTAGATGAGCCCAAATCTTTAGCCCAGCAACCCACAACCACGGCTACCTCGCTCGATCAACCTTGTGGTGAGAAGACAGTTACATAGTACGTCAATCGGGTAATAACATTCCATAATCTTCCACAAGGACTAGTCAGCAACTCCCCAGAGGACAGTCAGACAGCGCCGAAGACTGCGTCAAGTACAAAAGATGTCCTAGCGGTAACGGGAAGATCCATCTTGACACTCGCAAAGAGGCTGCCAGAGATCGTAGACGGAAATCCAGTCAAGATGGCTCTTGGACTTGTGAAGCTGATCATTGAGATCCAACAGGTTTGGCATGGTTCTTCATGCCGCTCACTAATTGACTATCACCCCAGGCCATGGAAAACAATATGGATACCGTCAAACGAAGGCTAACTTCGACGCGAGCTCAGCTGGAGACAGTGGAGAAGGAACTGGGAGATTGGACACCGAAGACTCGTCAAGAAAGCCAATGGATAGACCAGTTCAAATTGTACAGTTTACAGTCTTCTCAGCGAGAGTAAATTGACAACCATATCATAATTTAGGACCCTTAAAGAAGAATTGGACAAATTGATCCAGCTGAGCGAAGAGTGGCTCGTGAGGAAAGTTGAGGACCATGAGGATGAGAAAACGCGTATCACAGAAATTTTGAGCGCATCAACGATGCCAGAGTACAGTTTGAGGTGTGTACCGCCTCTTCCTTTTCGCATCTCCAGTTTTATATCTCTCGTTTGTTTAGCTGGCGATCGGGATTAGAGTCTTTAAGAGTGTGTACGACATGGAGAGGGCACTCAGGGTTCGTATATCGCTTGTTTCGCGCATCTCATAGCTCACAGTTCCGACAGAAAATCTTGCTCAATGGTCTCAAACCCTCGAAGATTGCCGACCACAAATATCACTTAGAAAGCCAAGAAGAGCGGTGCGTACGGCGCGAGGTATGCACGTCAGGAACCCGTGTCCGTATACTGGGCGATATCGTTACTTGGGCTAAGAATACCTCACCAGGCAGCCCAAATGTCTACTGGCTCTTTGGTCAAGCTGGGTCAGGAAAGACTACGATTGCCTATAGTGTTTCTCGTCGCTTCGAGTTCGCTGGCGATCCCAACGACACCATTATTTTGGGAGGAAATTTCTTCTGCTCGAGGAGAGTCGACTCTCTAAATATATCATTCGTACGGTTGTGCATCACCTCACGCTCAAATGCAGGGCATTTCCTGACCAGCTCAGTGGCGCGGACTTCGACACTGTTAATCAGAACGTCCGTGCTCAGCTTAAGGATCTGCTCATTGCACCCTGGCAGGTGTCCAAACCTGCCTGTCCCAAGCGCCCACCTTTTTCTGAGGGTGGGCGCACATTGGGTAATGTAGTGGGCAATGAGTCAGCACTTATCAGGCAATGAGCAGGCACATAATTCAAAGGAAACTCATAGATGAACTACGGGTGAATCTACAATGTACATATTTAAAGTTCCTTTGTAGTTGAACTACATAGGAATTTTGTAGATAGTAATATATTTCATATGTTTTGTACCATACAAGGCACCTTTGTATTTCAAATACAAATCGATTTTTAAAGGCATTTGATATTTGAACTACAAGTCGACCAATAAGGGAACCTTGTATTTAAAATGTTAATTCATATTCAAAGGTCCTTTGAAGATTCCCCGAAATTAAAAATACAAAATTCTTTTGAAGATAGGTGTGTAGTTAATATATTTGGGTACCAAAGAGGGTGTCCCAAATTTGATATGTTGTGGGCTCTATAAACTCACTTTGTATTTAAAAATTTAAATGTCTTACAAAGCTCCTTTGTAGATTGACATATATATAAGATTTTATGCTAAATTCGAAATTCCCTCACATAAAATATGTTTTATGATCTTTAAAATAAATTTGTATTTCATATGCTTTACAACCTTAATTTTACCCCTTCAAAATTCACCTGAATATTGAAAACCACGATGTGTACACTGAGGCAAAGCTATCCCCTGATGCTGAAAAATGGGAGGCAGGATTCTGTGATAAAATCAAATCCCTTAAAGAAATGAAGGTTTTTTGATTAATTCCCTATCCGAAGTACCTACCGGCACCAAGATCCGCAAAGGACGCCTGATATTCACTCGAAAACGGAACGAACTAGGCGAGACCATCCGTTTCAAAGTACATCTAGTATTGAAGGGATTTGAACAGATTTATGGGAAAGATTACACGAGTACTACCTCACCTACAGTGCATATGGAATCATGGAGAATTCTCCTACACATTGCCACTACACTAGGCTGGGACGCGCAACAGATCAACATTAATACAGCTTTTCTTTACGGCCTTCTACCTGACGACGAAGTACAATATATGGAACAACCGGAGGGATGCATTGAGCCAGGCTTTGAAGACCATGTATGGATTATTGAGCGAGGACTATATGGAATGAAGCAGGCGGGGGCATATGGAACAAGACCATGGATGAAGCTATGCGTTCTTGGGGATTCAATCCCTCAAGAGTGAATCGTGCATATATTATCAGGTAAATGACAAGGGAACAGTCATAGCTGGTGTCCATGTTGATGATTTTTTGTCTATTGCAAATCCTCCGAGCGCTAATGAACATTTAAAAGCTCAGATGTGCTCTATCTGGACCATATCTGACCTGGGTGAACCGAAATTCTGTATTGGTATCACTGTTGCGAGAGATCGCACTTCCCATACGGTTTCCTTATTGTAAACCGCACAGATTGATAAAATTGTATACCAATTTGGCCAGAAAGACTCTTATCCTCTCACCATTCCATTTGACCCTGGCCTCAAATTACGACACCCCGATCCTAAATCCTTTACGAAGGAAGAACGGACTCAATTGGCGAAACTACCCTATCGATCTCTGGTCGGATGCCTCCTATATTTAGCTGTTGGGACCCGTCCCGATATTACCTACTCTGTTCAACAGCTGTCTCAATATCTGGACTCATATTCTTTTGCGCATTGGAATGCAGCAATCTGCATCGTCAGGTATCTAAAAGGTACACACGAACTAAAACTGACCCTTGGAGGAAAATATGAGATCAACCTCTTGGGATTCACGGACTCCGATTGGGCGAACTGTCTTGACACCAGACGAAGCGTCGGAGGTTTCACTTTTACACTCGGATCTGGACTCATCTCATGGAGCGCAAAGAAACAGAAGACCCTTGCGACCTCATCATGCGAGGCGGAATACACCGCCGCATTCGAAGCTTCCAAGGAGGCGATATGGCTCCGAACATTACTCACGGAAATCAACTTGAAACCGCCAACAGCGACGACGATCCTATGCGACAACACAGGCGCAATCTGCCTGTCTAATGATCCATCTCTCCACTCCAAAGCAAAACACATCGATATACACTGTCACTACCTCCGTGAGAAGGCTAAGGATGTCGATGTTTTATTATCATATGTTCATACCAGTGATAACATCGCTGACATGTTCACAAAGGGTCTCGATCGCGTGAAATTCACGTGTTTCCGCACACTCATCGGCCTCCAGTAAAGATATTCTGAATTTTTTTATCTTTTATCGCTTCCATTTCATTTTTTTTCCCTTTTCTCCCTATCCAAATTTCATTCTATCATTCTATTTTCATTTTTATATATATACTTTCTCTTCTCCATGTCTCCATACGAGGAGTATCATGCCGAGTGTTGCGAGTACACCGGCATGACAAAGACGCTTTAGGCGCCTTTCGTCTTTATATCGCCATCATTCCATTATTCCTCCTACTCTTTATTATATGTAGACTATAGCCCTTTATTCTAGGGGAGATATATAATATCTCCCCATGTACGTAGAACACCTCAGTCGCTCTTATTCTTGGCTGAGGTATGTATCCTTCTTTTATATGTACCATTCATCACAGATCTGATAGATTAGTAGTTATCCTATCTGTTGTTTAGGTACATAATAATGATATTCAAGTTGCTCTTATTCTTGATTGAGTAGTTATTTTATCTGTTGTCTAGGTCTAGACTTATCAACAAGGGCTTACCTCCCCCATGGCTTTGCTTGACGACCTGCCTCTACACACATCACACCCAGGGTCCAGCAGAGAAACGCTTAACGCTAAAACTAAAAGCTAAAAATTAAAAAGACGACGACGACACTAGTGGATCGGCAGGTAGGTAGTTCAAGTTCAACGGTTGCCACTCCATAAAGTAAAGTCAAAGGTGAATGTGATTCCTAATTACATCCACATCCACGTCCAAGTCCTCCCTGCATGTCCATTGAAATCGAAGCTTGGTGTTACATACGTATACCGACAGGCCCAACTCCCCACCGCCTTCTGCCTCAGCCTCTGCTCTACGGGCTAGCAAGCATCGCATCGCATCGCATAGTAGTATCGTTGCATCGCAGTTCTGCTGAATCAGCACGACGATCGCTGAATATTTGTATTTGGAATAACACTGAGAACGGGGCTGGTGGATTATCTTGCATAGATGGATTTTATAAATATAAATCAGATGCGGAAGAGGAAGAAGCTGTGCGAACTCCACTGGGACGAGTCACCAGTCGCTGCTCTCAACTGACTGACAGACTGACCGACTGACTGACGAGCGAGCGCGCGCTGAAGTTATACCTACTTCTCGCTTCGTCTCCTCCTCTTCGTCTCTTCGGAATCGGATTCGGAATGTTATTTTTATATTAGCATTGATCCCTACCGAGGACGAGTGACGCGGGGCGAGTGGGAAGGTTTTTAAGTTCGAGGAACATCATACTCGTACTCTATACATAGGATAGGGGCGTATTGCCAATAGCACTTGACAATGACAGACGCCGACTGTCAACCACTGTCCCTTTCTTTATTTACTTATGTACTTGTGCGAAGTGATGCAATGCGATGCGGTCCGGCGGTCGAGATCTAGTTATAACTCATGGCTGTACGCTGTACGTATTTAGGGTACAGTGATTATGGGGAAAGGAAATACATACGTTATACTTACTCTGAATCGAGTACGTACGCCAGCCAGTGCGCAGGGTCAGCGGGCTGCATTTGATGCCCGTCGAGCACGCTACGCGAAGACGAACGCACTCTAACGTGCTCCAACGAAGGGCGAGGGCGGTGTGCGTCTTCGTTACTCTAACTAACCTCTTCGGGATGCAGTCCCGGCCCGGCCCACGGTCTCACAATTCCAAGGTGGATTCAGACGTACGTTTACAAGTTGCACACATACATACATGGCTAAGAAGGGGGAGGGGGAGGGGGATGTAGCGTCACCAGACGCGGAAGACTGAGACCTGGTATGCGGATGGGATTGGATGGGATAGAATGGGAGATGGGGGCGCGGTACGCTCAGCCAGCCAGCCAGCCAGCCAGCCAGTATATACCTCTCGGTGTCTAGCTTCTGCCTCGTGTTGGGAGGATTTGGATTACGAATTCCAAAGCGCGACTCAGTAAGCTTAGAAGGGCGAAGACGCTCATAACGTTGCTGTACGCGTACGCGGTGGGGAAGATGAAATATAAATATTGAAGCGCACGAGGATGGGCATGGTCGTCGAACTCAAATTCGGGGTCAAGAAGCGCCAGTGATTGAAATCAGATGAGAACGAAAGCGAGAACGAAGACGAGGAATAAGGAAGGACACAGGATCAGAAATGAAAATGAAATGGGGGTTCTGGACCAATATCGATATCGTTATCAATCGCTCGCACTCGCATGGGTATGGTTTAGACTTGGGATGGGGGTGCTTCTGGTGCGCATGCGGCCGTGCATGTGTCCGGTTGACCTAAGCCTCAAGCGTGAGTTCTTGCGTGTCGGCTGGGACGCGGGTATCGCCGTGCGGCGTGCGTGCGTGTGTCGTATTAAGTAAGCCGGGTCATTGGGGCTCGACTCTCGCGCGATGATCAGACACAGAGCGAGCGGGCGATCGTCGAGCAAGAGCAAGAGCCAGAGTCAAAGCAAAAGCCAGAGACGATGGGTCGCCCGGAACACATGAGAACAAGGGCGCACGGAAAAACGACAGCATCCATTCGTAAACCTCGCTAGCAGCTCCATAACAGAGCTCAAGACAGGACAGAACAGACAGACAGACAAACGAACGCCCAAAAGCGGCTGAAATTCCGCGAGAACAGTCCACCAGTTAAAGTTTATGAAAAGGGGGACTGGACAAGGGGAATATCTTATTTGGGCAGCGGTGGGAATGGGAAAGTTGCAATGTGATCAGATGAGAGAACCGGAGTTGGGGCGGGTGAGAGATATCTGGGCCAGACCCCGAACGCAGATGTGTGCGCGCTCTGTGGGTTGTGGGCGGGCTGTGGGTGCTGGTTCGTAACCTCGTTGTAAGTTGTGGGCGCGGTTGTGGTATTTCATATATAGCATAAAGCAAGGTGTTGTTTAGGATTAGGATGCAACAGAAGATAAGAAAGAGGGAAAGAAAACACGGAGGGGGTAGATCCGGGGTCTTCGCATATTTTGTGATCACGAAATCGAAGCCTGTCCAAGTGCGGTGATCTACTTATAAAGGGTAGAACAATAAGCCATCATGTTCCCTTTCCGTCCGACTACTCTGTTCCCCACCATCCCTCCCCTTCCTTCCTTCTTCTTCACCCTCCCTCCGGCCCAGCACGAGACGAACGAACGAACAATAAAATACATTATTATTTCATAGAGTACCCGCTACGATGCCCGCTCTCCGTCTTGCAACCCGCCGCAGACGGTCCTCCCATGCCATCTGTAAGCACCTCCCTTTCCCCACCCTCCAGCATACTCACAGGATTGCAGTCACCCCAGCAAAAGCAGGGATCTACGGCATCCCGCAGCGCCCCGTCACATTCGCGCCCAACGTCACCCCCATCACATTCACCGAAGTCGACCCCGACGACGATCCCACGAACCCGCTCTCCTCGTACGCCCTCGCCGCGGCGCTCGGCAACCCCGCCGCCACGGGCCTGCAGCTCACCTCGAAGCTGTTCCCGCCGTCCGAGACGCCCGCGCCGCCGCCGACAAGGAAGCGCTGTCCGCCAGGCAAGCGGCGCTCGCAGGGCTACATCCCGCGCCCGCCCAACGCGTTCATGCTCTTCCGCGCGGACTTTGTGAGGCAGAAGCATGTGCCCGGGAGCATCGAGACGAACCATGGTAGTCTCTCCAAGATCATCGGTATGTGCACTCTCCTCCTCCACTGTGATTGTTATCTGCATAAGCACAGCCTTGCTCATCGTTACTCGGATGACTGACAGGCACGTGCTGGCGCCAGCTCCCGCTCGAGGAGAAGCGCGTGTGGGAGGTGAAGGCGAAGCAGGAGAAGGCCGCGCACAAGGCCATGTTCCCGGACTACCGCTTCCGCCCCGTGCACAACAAGAACAAAACGGCGCCGCTTCCTCCGCCTCCGCATCGTCTCCGTCCTCCTCCTCTGCCAACGCTGCCTCCGCCGACCGCGACGACTCCAAGCGCAAGGAGAAGCACCCCACGACGGCGGAGGACGAGCGGCGCTGCGACGAGGTCGCGCAGCTGCTCCTCGAAGGCAAGAAGGGCGAGGAGCTCGCGCGTGCGGTGCGGAACCTTGATCGGGCGCGCAGTCTGGAGCGCGAGCGGGAAATGATGGAGGATTACGACCTCGAGCTTGAGCATCTCGGACTTGAGATGGGGCTTGGCGCAGACGAGACGGAGCAGGATGAGCGTGATGACTTCGGGGTGCGAGCCAGCAAGAGTCGACGTTGCACATGCCTGTGTCCCAGCACGCGCATGCGTTCCCGATGTCAGGGAACTCCTACGCCTCGTCCTTCATGCACCACGGCATGAATACCAATACCAACATGGGCATGAGCATCCCGCCCAATATGCACACTCCCTCCCACCTACACGCCAACAATCATGCGATGTACCACCGCCGCTCGTCCTCCGTGCCCCTCCCGAACGAGTGGCAGTCCTACATGTCCTATCCCCAGTCCTATTCCAGCGGGAACGGGAGTGGGAGTGGAATACGATCCCGACCGTGCCCCACCTCTCACGCGCGGCGTCGCCCGTCGGGTCTATCGCACGGTTTACCCAGCAGCAGCAGCAGCAGCAGCAGCAGGCATTCGGATTCCAGCAGCAGCAGGGCGAGCAGTTCACGAACCCGTTCGCGCCTTCCTCTTCCTCGTCTACGACGCCCAGCGCAGGCACAGGGGACTACGAGTTCGCGCCCATACCCGAGTTCACACCTGCCGGGGCGTCGTTCTTCCCGCAAACACAGCCCCAGCTGTTCCACCCCGTCCCGGTGCACCACCACTCACACTCTCTGCAAAATGCGTCTTACGTCCAACAGCAGGGCCAGCAACAACAGCCGCAAGCGCAGCAAGGAGGATACCCTCCTGCCGTTCATGACCCAAACCACCCCGCGCTCGTCGCTCGGGCTCGGGCAGAGGAGGGCGTCGAGCGCGCAGGGCGTGTTGATGCGCGCGTGGACGATGCCGCTCTCCATGGGGGACTTCGACTATACCTCCATGGGGTATGCTGCGAATATGGGCGGAATGCAGGTGGAGCGGGACCCGAGCCCGCTCCCGGACGTCGAGTCTGGCCTGTTCTCCGATTTCTCGTTCGGTTCGAGCGGGAGCGGGAGCGGCGCCGGGAGTGGGAGCGAGCGCTCAGATGCTTTGAATCCTGGTCCGGACGTCCACACTACCCCACCGTCGCAATCACTCGGATTGGGATTAGGACTCGGCCTGGATATCGCGATCCCCCTACCGCCTTGGCGCGCATCGACACCTCTGTGAACCTAGCGGACTACTCGCCCACCCAAGTCCCGCCTTCCTCCATCTCCACCTCCTCTTCGGAGGGCGCGTCGCCGGTGAGTGCGGCGGGGGCGGGCTGCCCGAGACGCCTGCCACTACCACGGCCGGCGGCTCTTCCTCGTCGGCGATGGCGACGCATGACGGGAAGGAGAGCCAGGCGACGGCGCCGGGACGGATGGACAGCCTCGACATGAGCGCGTACATGCACTTTGACGGCGACAACCTCTACGCAGCGCCGGACTCGTCATACGACGTGTCCCAGCAGCAGCAGTACCAGCACCACCACCAACACGAGGGGCAGGGGTACTACGCGTACGACGTGGATCCTGTCGCGAAGAACAGTGAGCATGAGCATGAGCATGGGGCGTTTGGGGCCGAGGGCGGTTACTTATACGGCGTCTGCGTAAAGCCTAGCTTGCCAGCCCTCGCTGTCGCCTCGCTTTCCTTTTGTCTTTTATCTCGCGCTTCTTGTTTGTGTTCGTATTCGGCCAGGCCGCCCGTCCCTTCGCCTCGACTATTTTAGCCGCCGTCATCGCCATCGTCGTCCCTCGTGTTCAGTCTGGCTATACACTCCCTGTGTCTTTTATCCATTCACCTTCGTTCATGCCCTTCCTATCCCTCGCCCTCGTCGTCTCCATGCATGAAAATGACGTGCTGATATACCTTCCTTCCTCCTTTTTCTTTTTCTTTATTTCTTCTCGACATACATACATATACATACATACATACACTGCTTACACGTCTTCCTTTCTTTTCTTCCTTTTTTCAATCTCGTCTTTCTCGTTCTTGTTTCTGATTATATCCAAATGTAGCCTTACACCTCGCTTTGCTTCTGTTCCGTCTTGCTTCGTGACTCAACACTATTCCCCACCCTCGTCTCGTTTCGTGTTTCGTATAACTGTAGCCTTCTATTCCCGTGTCCCGTGTCGTGTCTCCTAACCCCCATTCCCCGCTCGTATCGGTATATTATCGCACCCCACCGCTAGATTTCTGTCTGCCGTTAGGTAATTGCTCCCTGTGTTCCGGAATATTGTAGCCATATTTTTGTGTCGTTGCGTTTGGAATCGAATGTCTGTTTCTTGCTTCTGGAATCGTGGGATGTGTAACTCAGATTTGAAGTGTTTGCAGTGTGCAGTGGCATGTGCGAGGCCGTATGGTTGTGGTTGTGATTGTTCGGATTGAGGCTTATGAGGACCTCTACCTTAAGCTTGAGCTCTGGGCTCTGGGCTCTTTGGGTTAGAAGAGCATTTCGGACGGGAGAGTGGTAGCACAGAGATGCGTGCATGTGTCTGTCGTATGTCATATGTTGTTCAACGGATCCATGGGACGCTTAACTTCGACTTACAACACTGACACTGAAAGAAAGTTGGATTGCGAGAAGTTTTATGCCACATTGCCGGCGGCTCAGACTGTTCCATAATAGAGCATATGTACAAGCTCCAGCATTGACCCAGCCCAGCATAGAACAAAAGAAGATATAAAGCACTGCGAAGAGCAACGCCCCAATGCACCGCAACCATGAATCTCACCGAAAACCGAAATACTAAAATGCTGCTTACACCAAACGCTTTCTGAGTGCGGTGCCACCTGCGACCAGCGATGGGCACGCCATACAGCAGCTTGAAATCCACAACATCACTGAGATACACTGCATATAGCGTCGCAATCTTCTAATCAATCAACAGTTTGGGGTTTAAGTAGACGCCACGTTCATTACAGGGATGATATGTAAGGGAATTTTTCTGTCTTTGATGTGTAAGATTTAGCTTTGCCGTATATAATTGAGTGTTCAAGGCGACTTAGGCTGTGTTCGGTATTGGCTGGATCGCCTGAAACAGATTACGAAGTAAGAGACCTGGATGGGGCCTGAACTTTATACCGGAAACCGTTTAGCATTAATCATCGACTTACGCTACTAGCAGCCCCAATTTAAAGACAAACACTGTCATACTAAAATGCATCATCGAGACGTTCCAGTGATCCCGTCTGACCACCCGTCGACAGAGCACGAGAGAGGTGTGCGGCCAAAACATCCGCAGATGTTCCATCTTGTGCCATAATACCATTTCTATGCATGGTCCTTTTCCCAAGGTATGCGTAAACATTGGCCAGGTTTGCGACTCAAAAAATGGACGCGTGAAATCTCAGGCATCTCGGGTCGTGTAGGGGGCATATCCAGTGCTCGTAGTGAAAGTAAAGACATGAGGCTTTGGGATATCTTCCAGTATTCAAAATAGATAAAAACATTGATATACACATTTTCTGACAGCATCGGACTATCAGCGTATCGTAAGATGCTCGGTAGACTTAAGCGTATGTCGTGGATCGGACGCGATGCCAGATCTATTGTCGGTTCATTAGAGGCACTTTGCGAAAGCCTTCACACGATCTGCGGTCGCAATCCTTCGCATGTCACCCAAGCAAGTCATGTGTACTGGTTTACGAGCGTTGTCTTGTCTTTTGTTGCCACGCTGAGATATATGTGGACCGAGGACGGTCCAAATTGGCGTAATATGCACAGATATCTACCTCAACTAGTCTCTCACAGACGTTCTCAACAGTGCTCAAAATTTTCAGCGAAGCAGATCATGGACCGATCACCCAAAATTTCAGCAACCTTCGCACACATTGCTTTATACGGTTCTGAATCTTTGGTCGCCTCAGTGAATAGCATCGGGAATATCTCGGAATCAATGGATATAGGTCTTGATACCATAATATCTGATCTCCAACAACTCCCTGATTTGATATACCTTGATTTCTACCATGGTGAAAGTGAAAGAGGCTATTTAGGCTATATGTCTTTTTGGCCGTGGAGCATAAGGTCCAAGGCCATTGTCAGAAAAATCAACATGTTGGAGCATGGGACCATCAGATAGTGAGTTTCAGTGCTCAGTGCTTTAACAGGATATTCCACAGCAGTGATGACCAATTGTTAATTCAAGACCAATGGAAGCTCGTGCATACTGCCGACCGCTTCTCACGATACAGTCGAATTTCGGACATACACTCCAAAGAATACTTCGAAGATCCGAAGAAAATGGAAATACTGAACATCATAACGGATACCTCTTTCGGGGATTGTTTACGCGACCCTGAAATCTCGATTGATTTGGTGTTGGCTGTGTTGGGTTGGTTCAACAGGCATATGGTGAGTGCCAATATAATCATATTCCGGTCACTACTTTATCCCTTGCATCTATACCAGACCGGACACAGCAAAGATGTTATCAGACAATACGATAGTAGCCTTCCTCGAACAATGCTATGCTCTGCGAAAAGAATATTCGAAATCGCCTACTCGCCACGTTTCACAGGCGCCTATTTCTCTAATCTTTAGATATACAGTGATAGCGTCTCCACTCCATCTGTATCTTTACATATAATCCCTCCATCCCATAACGCAACGTACTCCTTTGTTGAGGAGAAGCCTCTGGATAAATTCGACATTCCAATTGTCGATTTCAGTGGTTACAACTTCCACGGATGGATATCTGAGTTCCACGAACAAGTGTTGGCGGGAGGGGAACTCAGCTCAGTCATCAGCCCTTACAACTGGTATCCTCATCTAGCCGCATTCATTTTGACCATGCTTGTAAAATTAATACGCTGCGCTGAACGCCAATTTCGAAGAAGACTCGGGCTGGAAAACAATCACAAAGAAATGTTTTCTACCGTTTATCAAGTGTCTGTCTTATGCGATCCCGACACAGCAGAAATTGAATGAAATACGTGCGCTGCATTACCTGTGTCCCAAGATGCATCCTCGGCGTCAACGGAGACCGCCGTTTGTGTTCTGCTCTCTAGCTATGGATTTCTTGAAGGTATGTTCGCAGAGTAACTGCAGTTTTTTGGTTTCGCTCATTTTATCGCACAGAAGTACGATCGCTCTTCCCTCTCATCCTCAGAGCTTGATTCATTAAAATACTGGCTCTCAGATCTCAGGACTCGGGAATCTAAGAGAGTATTGGACGGCGATATCAGATCTGATCGGCAAGTATATTATACGGATGATGCCTATACAACGGATCAAGGCGAGTCATGATTAACAATAATTGACTCCAACCAACATCAGGCACTCTGATACAAGTAGTGGACGGTACGATTTGACGGTTCATGACAAGATTAAGAGCGTAAATCGTAGCATAAGTTAGGCCGTTCGCGATATCGTGCTTGTATACTTGTAACGCGCTGTTGCAGCATGTAGAAAAGAGTAGATATAACTTCAAATATGAAGGAAGAACGCCACTCCTCCTCCGGCGGTTAAACACACGATCGCCTGACTCTCTTCGAGAGTCGACACTCCAGGAACTTCGAATATCGAAAGGAGGTGAGGCGATGAGAGATGGGACATCGAGTTCTGCATAGAGCAACGCATACTGTATACTAATCGCAACGGTGGCTATATATACAAAGAGCAGCAAAGAGATCGTCGTATTGGAATATCAGCCCGGATAAGTTGTCACAGTTATTGGAAAGTGAGGCAAATCACTGTCTCACCACACACTTAGGCGCCCGTCCATGTTTGCCAGGCTTCCAGGAAAGAGAGATGTGGTTATTACTTGAAGGGGCAGGCCTGCTGCGAACACAGGGGTAAAGAATGGGTAAGAGGAATCAATATTGCAATGCGTGTAGCTATATGGTAGATTCTGTGAGAGAAGTATGATCAGCATAAATTCTTAGTAGACGATCAAGAGATGCTACTAATGGACTCACCGCTCGAAAGCAGTGCCAAATGCATGCCAAAGGTGATACCTCTGCCCATAGCCCCGAACTTCCACCGTATCTCTCCTGATGCACCGCATTCTAAATGCGCTATGAGGTGCAACTTTTATATTCACTTCTGACACGGTCGCCTATTCGGCTTCTCTCAGTCCTTCTATTAAGCAAAACCAGCGGAAGATTCACCCCAATTATCGACTAATCGTAATACTACACATAGATAATTTCCTGATTTGTTATCGGTGCCATCAACGAGGGAATAAACGTTCAGGATAGGATAAATGATCAATGAATAGGATCTTCTATGTGTATGCATACTGCGAGAAAAGCAATTAAGATCAAAGATACCTAGATCTATTTCGAACAAGCCACGACGAAACCCTCGGGTTCCGAAGGCGCCCACCAGGTCTCGATTCTTATGTCGTATTATTTGATTTCGCGTCGGTATTAATGGTAAGTTGGTAAGTAAATATGGAAATTGGAGTCAGTTCCGCTACTATGGGATCTCAACCTTAGCGACGATACATTACCGATTGATCGTGAGCAATGGGCACACCAATCCGTTGCAATGGTAAAGAAGAGAACTGTGGGCATACTTGGACCTGGTGAATATGACTCCACTGCTAATACTATGTTACCATACACATTATGATGCTCAGTTTTTAAACCCGTAGATTGTGCGCAATTATATCGTACCTCGGATCAAACACATATTATCTGAACGGCCAAAGAGAAGAACGCACGAAGTGTAAGCCGCTGCTCTTCGGAAACAATGACAAATGCAATCCATGGAAAGCAGGCATACAGCGCTTGACGGTTACCCCAGTAGCTACAAGTCGGACGTTTTCGCGGATAATTTGGCAGGAAGATAAATGCATCAGTATGGACATCTGTCGAAGGTCATTCAAGACGTTCTGGCTTGAGTTTATTTGTTTCGGCCACCTGTACACAAATAGACGTAAATTACAACTGAAAGACTGATCCAGCTCCAATCATGTTCAATTGTCTCACTTATTTGCCAGTTTAAAACTGAAAGGAAGCACTTGGATTATCATTTTCGAACATGTTCGTGCCATCATATGGGACGCAGCATAGCCTGGCTAGCAAAGACGCACCCAACAATGGGACAGAGCCAAAAATCCACCAACCTTCAATTCAGCTATTTCCCGAGAATGTCCCCCTTCCTCTCACCAATTTTGATGGAGCCGACTCCACGTTGTGGCACAGTGCCTACGAGTACTGCCGTCAGATGGAGGCTGAGGCGGGTGAGGACGAGAAGTTGCTGATGTACTCTCGTGTACTTGGATATATGATCCTTGAAGCACCTTCCACCAGCGGATGAACCTTTCATTTCCCGTGAAATCGTGGAGTGCATCGCCAAGAAAGAAGATGCAAATCTACTAGCTGAGTTTTATGTTTACTATATATTCGGTATCTGTAAGCCGACTTCATTCTGCGTCGTACTTCCCATGTAC
>JAJIRX010001070.1:0-34849 GCA_023853785.1 Psilocybe azurescens | reverse complement strand
TCTTCGTCTCTTCATCAGCCTATAATATACAGTAAATAAGATTCTAGGCCAAGTGATAAATGAGTGAGACTGCAGATTGTAAAATTACATGCAGACAATGATTTTTACTAGTTGAGTTTGTTTGTACTACGGTGATCCGTTAAATACCAAGTCAGCAGCTTGTCAGGTGACGAAGACAAGTACGAAAAGAGAAAGGAGTCATATGAACAGAATCATGAGAATGGCTGACCGCAGCTGCGCACGCGCAGCAGCCGGAGAAAACTAGATGAATGTACCTAGAACTTGATGTAGGTTACAACATTCCTCGAGACTAAGGGAAATAAGAATGGGGACCAAAATGAAGGGAATAGGAGGAGGAGATGGATGCACGATGACGAAGAGGGAAGCAGTGATGGTGAAAAGTACCGCTTCATTACAGTTCTGCGACTCGCCTCCTCTGACCTTCGGTCACTTTACGTGTAAGCCGTCCTCCTCAAACTGCTTGGCCCCTTCCGTGGGAAGTTTCCAGGACACACGGTCCTTGGTAAACTGCTCCATTGTGGGTCTCAACTTGGTCTCGTGCAAAGAGAAATCGTCCACGCTGCCTACGCGCAGGATACTCATGCCTGGGAAAGCCCCGCCGACGCGATACATGAGCGAGCCGCAAGTGGAACAGAAGTAGTTGGTCATGGTGTTGTCCTGGCCAGGGGTATTGACGAAAACAGTGCGCGATTGACCGAAGGTCTTCAGGTTGTCGCGGCCGCGCAGGTGCTTCAGGTGCGTGTCATAGACGGTGAAGTTGGTTGCGTGCACGGACGCAGTGAGTTTGTGGCAGTCGGCGCAGTTGCAGACGAAGGAGCCGACGAAACCAGGGCCATGGGTTGGCTGGCAGTTTGGAGATGGTATTTGAGCGGGGCATGCTGACGAGGCAGACTCAGACGCCAAAACTTACGAATGCCAGTTGTACGGCGCCACAAAAGCATGTGGCCGTCGCTTCATCTTCGGTGGACCAGCCGTCACTGGCCAAGCCAGCCAGAGGAAGTAGGGTTTGGATTTGTCGACGGCGGTGGTGGTGGGCATAGTGGTGGAGGCCATGGTTGGGTACTTCTTCACAATCGCGGCGTTCAAGCGTTGATGTGATATTTGGTGCTGTTAACAGACTGAAGACCTGGTGAGCAGGTGGGGCAAGAGACTGGGGCTGTTGTTTAAAATGCTGTTTGGTTTATGCCGGTTGATGTTTGCTGTTTTCTGTTCGAAGCATGCTTTATATACCTTGGTGTAGGCTGCAGAACAGCTGGCCAGCGACCGTTTGCGGTCAGAGCCGGGATTATGACGTCATTCCGCAGTTATCAATTACTCAGCCACGTCTTACCAATCCTTGTGGGTTTAAGTTACATGTTGCAGTGCAGATTTCGCCAAAATAGGACTTGTCTTCAAATAGGGACGTTCAAAGCTGGGCGCATCTCGCATCTCGCATTTCGCATTTCGCATTTGATCAGCTTATATAACGTGAATTTGAAAGACCGCTTGGAGCGTGTGTCACATCTGATTATCTGTGATAACATAGGGCCTCTTCTTTGCCGATTATCTTCTAGATTCATTCTTATTATCAATGGCAACTCGAGACATTTTTCACCACCTGAGAATCTTGAGGAATACACTTTAAACCTACAAAAGACCTCGAAATCATTGCTCTCCTTGAGGAAACTCGTTATCAATGGCCCTCTGTCAGTTAATTTAAAAATGGAGTTAAACGAGCGTGTGGGAGTGGTTTTAAAACGAGCGACAAGAGGAAGACGTGTCCACCGCGTCCGTCACAAAAAAGGTCACAGCGAAATCTTAAATCTACGTTATATAAGCTGATCAAATGCGAAAGGCGAGATGCGAGATGCGAGATGCGCCCAGCATTGAACGTCCCTAATAGCTTAGCGTTGACAGGTATTCCTACAACGCAAATCGGGTGGATGGAGAGTTTCGAGATCTTCCAGCTAAATTCATATCGATAGAGCAGCTCAGGCTCTCGTTCACGCTCAGCGCTTTGTTCATTTTGTTGCTGACTTAAACCAAAAAGGGAGGTTTGCCATTGTTGGGATCAAACGGCAGCTCTCGTACCTAATTTATCATTGTCTAAGGCCTTTACAGTGCTTTGCATAACCGTTTACACAACCATGTTGCGAAAACTCGCCAAACCCTACTTGTATGTGTTGACATGTGACACAGAACCGATCGAGAAATCACGATCTGGGTCATGACTCATGTGCAGCTCTCAGTGGCGAAGGCACATTTACACAGCCTGCCATCAACGATCTTTACCAATGTCGAAGTATGCTCACCGTCGTGCTCAACTTCTTGGTCGCGCGTCAATCAACGATGATATGTAATTCATATCTCCCATATTCAAAGAACGGCTTCGACCATGTGGCCCCCGAGTAAATGGGTTTCGAAGAGTGTTGTAGTTACGGTGGTACGAAAGTATGATGTAGACAGTTTTGTTGCAACATCCTGCAAGGTCTGCAATCTGTTTTGGTTAGAGATGCTTCTCGTCATGCCAGACGACGATCCGGGCACGCATACTATCACGTGCATCGGGATTCAAACGGATACAGAGATTCAAATTGTGCATTCTGACTGCCAAAACACTTTTTATTTCTCAATATTTTTAATAGTCCAAAGCCAATATGACTACCAGTAATGGATATCAAAAATATCGGCGAAATATTATTAGGAAGGTGATTCAATTCCTTGATCTTTGGCGATCACTCAACACATTGAGACCTTGAACGTAGAATTTAACCTTCAAATATTACTCAAATTGTATGTAAATGTGTAGAAGTGTTCTACGTGTATTAAAAACGCTCCATGCAAAATTTCAGCCTCAGGAAGGCGTTCTTTGAGGTTCTAGATATGAAAGATTGGAAAATGTGACAATTCGAAGAATCATGATTGATGTACTTTAAACTCCGCTTTAAACACGACGCGTCCTCGTTTAAGTCACTCTGTTTTGTTGACTGACCACCCACACGCCACCCAGTGTCTGCGCGGACAATGGTATGTGCCCCAAGAGAGTTATTACAGCCAATGACACCCAGGTCGAAAAGTGTCTCAATGAGGCTGTTCAGCTTCTCAAGCTCATGCAGAAGCCAAATATTGCTGTTGTCCGCAAAGATATTAATGAGCGTTATGGTGTTAATATTCCTTACCATACCCTTCGTAACCGCTATCATGGAATCACCTGGCCCTACAAGGAAGCCCACCGCTCTCAGCAGCTTCTTGCTCCGGAGGCAGAACGCGTCCTTGTTGACTGGATTCATTTTTATTCAGATACCTCCCACCCAGCAACAACAACAACAACTACTACCACGAAGACCGCGACCAAGAGGACGAGCAAGTGGGCGACGACTCATGTTCTATAGATGAAGATTTCGGTACGATGAGGGAGGCGGGGACGGGATAATATTCGACGCGTCAGGTTGATAAAAACCTTGGTTCACGTTAGGATATTTTAACGCCGTATACACTGATAAAGATATATAGAGGACGTAAGGACAATGCGTTATACCAAGGACTTTGGCAACGACGACATGGTTGGTCGATGTCAACAGTTAAAATTTAGCACAACCACAATCGCGAACGACCGAGGAACTTTACACGAATCACTCTTCGGTGACTCTTGCCATTACCATGCCCTTCTTCACGTCTACTACTTCATTCTCGCAAAGGAGAACACCTCCACTTCCTCCATGAGTATACCATAGTATTCAACGCCCCCATCATGCATCCTGGTATGATAAATCCGTTCTCCTTGTCTAAGTAGCGTCTATTCTCTTCCATTCTGCGTCTAGTTTATAGCTCGCGATTTAATAACGATGATACACAAGAAACAGAAGTAGCATCAACACCCACTCATGTTCGCACTGATCAATGCTTTCTTCACCTCGATCAAGGGATAGGACGACAAGATGAGAATGACAAAAGTTCATTAACGTTCACCTGCTCGACAGACGGAGTGAGCGTTTATTCTTCCTCTCTGTCCTGCCTCCATCTGGTATCTTAATTCTGCGCGTCATCTTCCAGGCTTATCATATTGACGATTAATTGTGTTTCTAGATCATTCTCCCAGATAGACCATCTGCACGGCATTGAAACGTCCGAAGCAATGAGAATTTCGGAAAGAAGAGATACCACGTTTCTGGTATTTGTACATTGTGTTGACCGGAATTCCTGCTCAAGCCGCTATTTAATCTTGTCTAGAAATTCAGAGCGATGGATAAGGCACCATTCGTCTTACCCATATGCACAATTTCGGTCTCGAATTATTACCAACTAGTCTCATGAAAATGTAATTCGGATCTGAAAAGAAAGGTTCTGGGTAACGATGGTGTGGAAGTCTTCACCAACCGACATTAATCCCTAAAATGATCACCTAACCCCTCATAGCTGAAAAATATCTATTCTCGCACCTATGCCCTAAAGGAAAAACAGACTTGTACAAAATCACCCAAGTCGAAATCCGGTGCATCCCTTGCTCCCTGCAATATATTGTTCTAAGCTGTGTCGTCCTATTTTCAAAGATACGGCAAATATAACGATGTCCCATACAGTATCTTGGCATTCCGTCTCCACAAAGGCGATGTCAATAAGAAATGCCTCGTCATTCACCTCATGGGTAACTTCAATTACGACAACGGACACTTTGATAAAGTGTATATAAAGATACAATCCGAAATCTTAGTACCATTCCTGCATAACAGATATTTACCGAGTTTTCTTGCTCTACGCAGAACATCTGATGCTTACCTGAGGATGGGCCGGCAGCTTTAACTTAAGTCCAAGTCTAAACCACGTCCACAACCATAACCGAGGTCAAGGCAGAGCTCGCCGGTGGCAAGCCTGCTCAACGAGCTAAGCTGGGTTACCTTGCCTCTGTGCAGCATTCCCGTGGAGTCGTCGATGAGGAGAAGAGGAGAAGGGGGTGTTCAGCGTAGATCTCATGCTGGATCACGGAGTAGAGTCGGAGCTGAGCGTGGTTATCTTTGCACTGCTGCTGCTACTTGAGAAGAGGCGCCAACCCATGAAGCTCGCTCTGTCGGTGGGGGTGACCTATCACAGCAGGAGGGGATCGAAAAACTCTTACTGAAGTGTACGTTGACTTACAGTATTCTCTCGTGCTCTATTACTCACCGGAACAGCAGCCAGGAAAGAAGACATTTTTGTTCGCCCTCATTTATCACTCACATTATTAAAAACACCCAAGAGGTAGAGAAATCAGGCCTACCTCATCCCCGTGGTCGCCGATAAGCCAAAAAGTCAGGAAGGTGAGGGAAATGGAATAACACGAACAATTAGGAATCAATTTGGGAGTAAATGGATTCTTATTTTGAACGAAAAGCAAAAATTTGCTTACATATGATAAATGTGCACAAAACAGGTCAGAATCCTGAAGTGATTCGCGGATGAGACAGTGAGCCGGCATGTCAGCACTTCTGCGATCCAACCCCGGTCACAGTCGACAATAGCATCATCGAGATAGATGAGCACAGAATCCGACGCAAAAGCCACGATCACGAAGAGACGAGTGGAAAAACAGAGGCCGACGACAAAGTCCACGCCCACGCTGACAACACCCCAGACCTAGATCCAACCGCACCCAAAAGGAACGGGAACGCAAAATAAAATCAGTAACACGTCCTTCAGAAACATAGGGAGTTAAAAGATTCGCTGTTTCTTCGTCCTCGTCGTCCTTATTGCCAGTCGCCGCCTTGGTGCTCAGTAATTGAATAGTCGTCGAAATCCGGCCCCGTCTACAAGGATGCAGATGAGCGATCAATCCATCAATCGTCCAGTCGACAGTCGAGTGTATGCACTCATGCTGTCCACTCGGAAAACAAGAGTGAAAGCGAAGTCCGCGAAATATATTTCATATTACGGTATATTAAACTCTCATGTGTGAGGCTCGTCAAGCCGCGCCGTCTCTCATTTATTGGTGGATGTAAAAATAGGCAAACAAAATCCCTGAACTTAAAAATTTCACTTGGGACATCCTCGGCTCAGGCCTCACCATTTAATTTACCATCTATCCTGCACCTACCCTCATACGAGACTCGACGAACATCGCAAACTTGTATGTAGATGTATCTCTCCTATCTCCTCATGTCTCTTATTGTGCTTCGTAGTTGCGTGCATATCCGTCCTCGCCACCCCGGTCCCAGGCATGTATGGTGACTGATGCTTGCATCTATTTCCCTTCATACGAGGCTCGACGAACCTCACAAATTTGGACATAGCCGTGTCTCTCTATCATGGGCTAGCCCCTGTCACACTCGCACTCTGAGCCACGAACCATCATTGGCCACCTTCTGCTGCCTTCCACAGATCATGGGGAAGTGAAAGCCAAGAAACAAATGAAAAAATAAAACAAAAGAGCGAAGCCAGCCGGTGCAGCAACCATCCCGGCAACTGTATGTTTCCTGGCCCACTGCTGAACAACCCTACTCGCCGTCAAAGCAGCGCCCGAGGCTCAGATGAAGCCTGTACCCGAAAGGAAGAGAAACCCTCCTCAGCCGACGTTGGAGGCCACCCATGCACTACACGTACCAACATCCGTGGTTACAATCGCCAGCAGCCCATCTCTTGACCACAAAACGAGTACAAGGGGTGGAGGGAAGATGTTCAAAGCACCACAAAACCAACACAAAATGCAAAACAAAACGGGGCAACCCACAAAAACAAAACGAGACGAAGAGAAGAGAACCGCATAAAGAAGAACGAAAAAACACCCTTGAAAACAGGATGTCAAAAAAGGCAGGCGAGAAGAAAGCACACACACACTAATCCTGATAATCCTTCAACGCCCACTCGAACTCCTTGCGATCCAGCTTCTGGGGCGCATATTCTCCCATCAAGCATGTTCGCATATTCGGCATGAAAGCCGGATGTCCAGGAGGAGCTTGAAGTCTTCTGGCTCTTATCGGTAGTGATGTTGTTGGTTTTGAGGGCGCATATGGAGGCGGCGGTGTCGGTGGTCGTTCAGGAGGACGTATGTCAGCGGCCGTGGAGGAGGTGCGAGAGAGCCGAAGAGCATTAGCGTTTGAGGCATGGATGTTTGCAAATAAGAGCAACGCAATGCTACTTGGGTAAGAAAGAAAGAAACGGGAGAATCAAGGAGAACGTCAGCTATGATCTCGACAAAAAAACATGAATATGAAGAGGAGATGAGGGCGAGTCGTGCACAACATAAGCTTATCGTAACACCATCGCGAGAACAGAGAATCGAAAACGGAACAGAATGAGAAAGAAACGCACCAAAAAACCTGGTACAGTAACATACACTTCGACCTCCTTTCACATCACCGCCTTCTTCCCCGTCTTTACTTTAGGTCGATTAATTATGGGTGGCCTCAAGAAGTGAAAATGCTTGTCCGCCGTGAGGTGCATGCCTAAATGAATATTAAGCAGAGCTTGCAGGATCGGTGTGCAAAAGACCGAGTTGGTGCCTACGCAGGTGGACGATGTGAGCTCTACGTGGGTTGAGAAAGTAGGAACTGGGGTGAGAGAGAGCGGGATCAATACACAAACATAAACACGGAAATTTGAAAGGAGGTGACTAAGGAATGGGAGGAGGAACAAGAAAGCAGCGTACCCCTGGCTTTATCAAACCCAGGTGTACTTCTGTCAGGATCATCTCAACGACTGCGTTCTTACGTCCCCTGAGGAGGATCTCATATCGATGACTGCGAGTCATTTTCCTGCGCAGACCGTGACAAGGCCAATGTAGTGGAGATAATAGACGATGCAATGATGCAAATGGTTGAGAAAGTGGACGATACGGAGTGGAGGTACGCCTGACACTCGCTCGCATCATTCGCAACGCATTCAAGCGGAGCTTGAATGTTAATTTGTTTGCCGTATAGGATCTTTCTAAAGATCCGTCAACTGTAGAAACGGAACACCACGCTCCTATTATTTGATCCACATCTACATTCCCCGTCTAACTGTCCCATGGTCCAGTAGTCCCGTCCCTAGACACAAAGTTGCAACTGCCACCAGCGTTCCTGTTTGACAATTATCTCTCGCACTACTCAACGTTTGAATTTGAGCATCTGTTGCTCGCTGGTCGAATGTGACGTTAGTTTAGCTTGATACGCCTGAATTACTTCTTGCTGTACTCATTGACTTTCTAATTTCTGCAGTACACTGTCATCTCCAGCAAACCTCCCATGATATTACACATAAGTTCCCGAATTATCCATAGACGTCGTCACTGCTTGTGCGGTGTTGCATGTCGCGCCGCCATTGTGCCCTTGATACCGGTATAAGCTTCGCTCCCAGCTCTCTGCTCGAGTCTCGAGGCTTTCCCCAGCCGCACCCCTCTCCCGCACAACCCATACGCAGTAACAGTGCTACCGCTAGCACTCCGAATTCGGAGCACACATGCATGCACGCGCGACTTAAAACCGTCAACTGCGGCCTTCTTTTTTTCTTCTTTTTTGCACAGATAAATTTCCGATCACACTCTCGTGCATCTAATTGCAGTCTGTGATGTGGACGAGTAAGCATGAAAGGATCAGGTCCCCGGTCTAAATTGTATACCGCAGCAAGCCAGTCCCTAATTACTTGCTAGTACCCACCCGAGCCCACTCGACGTTTTGTAGATTGCGACAGGCACTTGCGCGCGTTTTGACTGCATGTTTATACCATATCACATAGATCTCGTATCTTATGTATAAAAATTTTCGAGAACCCCAGCTTCTGGAAGAATTGTAACTGATACTGCATGTCCGAGCTATGCCCACAACAATCAGACGTTCTGATAAGAAGATGGGTCGTCTTAATTGGAACCATGGACTCTCTTGGCCTGGAGTGCAGAATCCCTACTGCGAAATGGCTTTATCATCTGCACTATTGTTCACTATTGTTGGCGGGTAAATGATTATGGTTTTCACATTAGGCGTGCCGGTGCCGCTGAAAGAAAGTTGCTCAGCTACGAGACAGATATAGACCAGTTGTGATGCGCGAAATGGACAGTGATGGAAAGTAAATCAGAGTCAGCCGACACGATTGTGCAATGCTCAAGTGGTTCTGTATTTGTGAAACTTGCGGTTCTTGTACATCGTGGGAGCCGCTGTCAACGGTAACACTGCGATACTCACGGACAATGACTTTTTGTTAACGCTCCGCCCGACGAAGAAAAATAAGAGGATTGTTTTAGGACAAATTGGCGCTGATTGGCTCTTCTTTTCAATTCATTGATGCAGTTCTAATACCCCGGGGCTGAAGTAACATATCAAGTCTAATCCCACGCGCTCACATCTCTCATGCTGTACTTGTCTAGCCACGACTAGTATAAGATGTGGGTAAATGCCATTCGGAACAGCTATTGCATCGTGCGTCGATCCCATCCCAAATATTCCGATGTTCACTCTACAACGTCTCTGGTACGCTTCTCCCAATTTTTTGAGATAACCGAACACTCATACCTTCGTAGTTTCGCTCTATTCGTCCTTCTCCTGAATTATAATGCAGTCTACGCACAGTTCGAGATCTCCGTCGCTAGCCTCGAAGTCGCCATAGGCCATAAATTTGCCGTTTCGTGGACTGCCTCGAGCGACGAACCTCAAGATGTGGATATTTGTCTCGACACCGATACGGAGTTTATTCCAGTCGGTTCAATCCAACGAAACAATCTACTGGCAGGATCAGTAAATATCACTCTTGACGACAGCATAGTTCCAACGTAAGAAATGCTTTCAATTTCGATCCTTAGACGCTATGCTTATTGAACGAAATGCAGGACTTATACACTTGGAATCAGATTCCCTGGTTGCTCGTACGCCAATAAACTCATTGTTTCCGATCACCTGTTGAATATTAACAACCCCTCAGGTTCTTGCTTGCTGCTGAGTTTAATGACTTTGTTGTCGTTTCCCCGTGAGCATTGACCTTTTGCAGTCCAAGAATATTACTTACACATCAACAGGTGTGGTAATTAAATCAAGACAGATCAGTTTGTAATGCTTTCTTTCTGTTTCCAGATCTGCTTTCCTCATAAGCTTGTAATTAGTAGGGTTAAGGGGAGGAGTGGACGAGAGAACTAACGCGGACAAAGCACCTATGGAAGACTTTCAATTGCAATTCCTAGATGAGCACGTGAATAAGGAGGGGGAAGACCGGAAAAAGCTGTAGACTATAATGTGTGATTGGCAATTATAAGTGCAGCGACGAAGAATAAACCTGGAGAAAAAAACTAAATAACCCCAAAGAAGGAACTGAACATGCTAAATTGCCGCATCGCATAGCACACTGTAAAGACAGACATAATAAATGGCGACAAGACAATCCCTCCAGTGTACATATCTATGGAATGGACCAGTCGGTGTATCACTGTCCTATGCACATCCTTGCACCTATTCATAATAGACTCGCATCTCTCGTCTGCGTAAACGCATTTCGGGAGCCTGATACTCAGATTTCCTGATCTCCACCCATATCTGAGTCACTGACAATGAATCCATCCATCCTGCCACACGAACATTGCCAGACTGCTATGGTTCTCGCAAGTTCATCATACCTATCGTTGGAGACTGCAACTGTAGCATCGCAAATCGTCCGCATCGTCCGGCTCTTCAGGTTTCTGATATGTTGAAATCGTTCCATCGGTGTCAGGGCTTGCTTAAGCAAGAACAAGAACTCTCTGTCGCTGTCGCTCCTCCAACCTCAACCTCCTTTGACCCTTTCTCCCACTCTCCCGAGCACCACCTTCATTGCCTTATCCTCCATATATGTCCAATACACCTTCGCCCTCCTCTTGCTCTCTATCATGCACCTCACCTTGCTTTCCAAGCAACTCGCAAGTCTGGTCAGCGTGTCCCCAAGTAGAGCCTGCAAATTTTTGACAATCGATGCTAAGAAGATGTTCGGGCAACCCACCGAGGTCGAAACAGAGCTAAGAATAAGAGAGACTGTGGAGGTGGAGGCGGAGGCGGAGGCGGAGGCGGAAAGGTGGATGTGGGTATGGGTGTCGATGAAGTGGATGCAGAGAATGATGTGGAAGGAGACGAAAGAGATGGTAATTCTGCTGACAGACGCGATGGAGGCCTGCCGTAGATGAAGTAGATGGCGGTATGAATATGCAGAAATGCGTGTCCCGACGTCACTGTCCATGCGGCATCTTTTGAACGTACTCCGGGAGAGATAAGCATGAATAGAGTCAGGCAAAATCAAATCTTCACATGACAGAAAGCGATCCACCAATGAAAGGGAGGAAGGATTGCAACATGCTGTTATTGTTAGCTGGTAATAAAAGTCGTGCTAGTCTGAATTTTTATTACAAATGAGACATCAGGCGCCTAACGAGGTCTACGACGTCACTGAGCAGAGTTTGACTAAGGAGAGTTTGAATGTCTCATGATGTATTCGTGGCCAACAACTGTTGTCTCGCCCTCGTCTTTCAACCACCGCCTTGTAAATGCCAAAACGAGGTCACAAATGCAAATGCAGTATCCTGCCAGACTCGACTGCCAATCTCTCACAGATGAACATGGCGGCGCTAAGTCATCTTGAAGCTCTCAAGGAAGAATTGGATGGGATTCAAGAGACGGAGGCGGAATTGAACAGCATCTCGAGGCATGTCCGAGTGCTGGAGGACATCTTGAAGGGTGTCAAGACACAGTACGTCCCATAACCATTATATTCTGTACTATTGTTAATGATGTTGCAGAGAATGAATTTTTGACTGTGATATCAGAAGACCTCAATAGAGCAGGCATTGTCAGGAAATGTCTCATGTTTGAACGTGTGAAAGTAATTGAGTTAGCGAACACACTCAGTCAACACAGAGGCTGAAATTTCAAATCTCCACTCCCGGATCAAGAAGATCTATGCATGTGTAAACATGGATGTGCGTCTTTCCCTTAAGTGTCTTTGTGTCTGGTAGTCTAATTGAATTGCAGTACAATCCTGGGCCACGGATGATACTGGATGTAATAGTGCTTGCTCTGACAGAGATAGCCTCAGCCGAGCAGAGAAGTGTTGCCATTCTTCCAGAGATGAGAAATCCTCAAGGACATGAAGTCCAGATAACTCACCCGGTTTCAGGGTATGGGTTACGGTTGAGTGGCAATTTCGACTATGCAATTATTGAGTACGAAAATGTGAGGGACTATAAGGTTAAGTCAGATTACCATACACCTTTACTTTGTGGATTGCCTAATGGCCTTCTCAGACCGCTTGGTCGGCCCTGGTGGATCCAGAGGCAATGCGATTAATATTTCAAAAGGTCGCCTTCTTCTAGTTCAAGCCAAATATAAGAGCTCCGAAGAAAATTTAGTTTCCCATATCCCCGAAGCCGTTAGTCAGGCGATTGCATTGCTAAAATCAGCAAAGTATGTCAACACCTTCTACCTTCTTCCTAATCTGAACATTTTCTTCCAGTCTTCCAGAAGTTCGTTTCTGTCTATCTGACGAGCAGTTCTGGATTTTCTTTATTTTAAAGTTAGAAAACGGGACATTGACTTACTATGAATCGGCGACACATGATTTGGACAGATTCCTTGTAGACCGCTCTGACATGCAGCTACGTGAGATTGTGAAGCTCATGTGCGAATGGGTGAGCTTCCGAATCATTACATGTATACAATATATCTTCTAATGTATTTCTTTAGTTGCATCCCAATGCGACTGACCTGTTTTCACTGGAATAGAGGGTATAAAATCCCTTCAAGGGACTCACTTGAGCTATACTGAGTCTGTATTTGTAGTCTATACACTTCATCTAGCTTATTCAAAAAGATGTGTTACGCATCATGCGTAGATGAGAACACCAGCCCACTTATGAGTGCGATGTACACAAGCCAGTTCGAATGTGCGAACCGAGACAGATATAAAAGTGCAATATGGATTGTGCAAACTTATGAAATATTCCATCGGCAAGTATTGATGTTATACTTTTACAGGTGCTCGTACAACAGAGGAAATTTTTGTTTGCAATCGTGTTATTTAGCTCTATGATTTAAGGATCAAGTGATATAACATAGAGTACAAACTCAAGCAAGCATTAAGGACAGGTCAGCTACAGAAGTCTCATTTAAATGAGCAAGAGATTAAGAACTGCATCCACAATCTACAAAGTTAACTTTGGTTATCATTTAGTTCTTCTAGTGGAGGTAATGAGCACATACCAGAAGACAACGGCAGCACGAAAGCAGCAATCCCTGCATCAACCCATCCATTTGCGAGCAAGGAAGCGTGATCGTTGGTACTTGTAGTATAGTAATGATCGCCCTTGCTCGCCAGGGAGGCGCCTAAAGCGGCACACTCCCGCACACCTGTGTAGAATACGCATATCCAATGATCGTAGCGTCTCCCGAAACCCTGGACCACAGGCGCCGCACCATTCGTGGAGATCGCTGTAATCCAGTCAGTTGTGGTGGGGTTGAAGAGGCGGTAGAAAGGTGTTGTAAATTCCTGGGGTGTCTGCCAAGCGAGGAACATGTCGCCCTGTAACTCCCAGTCAGCGCCTCCGCTCCGCTGAGAGGTCAGAAGCCACCGAGGGCTGACGACGTGCGCAGTGTCGGCAGCACTGTACGCTTCCGACCACACAACTGTAAGGGATGGGTCTGCACATGTTTCGGCGCTACGGCGCTATATTGGAGGTAAGGGTCAGCGTTCATCTTCTCAGGATCGAAAACATCTAAAATCTGTACCTGTGGAGCAGCGCTAGCTTGACTGAAAGCGGCTTGGGTGAGAAGAGTTGCGAACACTGTGAATATGAAGTACATCGTCGCTCTGGAATATTTACAATGGGCGAATAGGACTGAATTGGAGACTTTTATAGGAACGGCGCTTAACGTGTGATTCGCTTCCCAGAAAGTGCTCCCGATATATCAGTCGGCGTTGAACACGGTCCGGACAAAGTTGTTTTACCACGCTGTTGATTTCTATTCATGTTTTTTCTACTCACCATCTAACTTCAGTGACACGTGTGGGTATGACACTTGAAACATCGGAATAACTGCTGGAAATACCGAAGAACATCCACCAACCACCAATACATGGAACGCAATTTTTGTAAGCGTTGATTGTCCGTCTTCACTCCCAAAATAGAACATTCCCTGTGTCAATCACACTAAAACGTTATTCAAAGAACAGGAGTACATGTCTCCTTCTTATCGTTTCGGCTGTGAGAAATTTCAGGTAGCTCATAGTGCGCGCCGAATACACACACGAGGAATTTTTCAAGTTTGCCACTCCTATAACAGTACCAGGATAAGTGAATAAAGGGCTAATTATGCAGCTCAGTAATATTCGGAGCGTCGTTGACGTTATGCTAGCTTAAAGCCGTTGTGTTTTTTTCTGATGAATCCCGTGTTCTGTCAGCTGCAAAAGAAACTGAGGAACTTTGATTCCAGTTGTCCTGATCGAAATGTACATTATGCACACAGCAGGTACCGGATGTTTCATGAGCCGTGATATTGTAGACCTAAAACACACGTCCTGTCTTCCCGGCGGTGAAAAGAACAGAGATGGGCGCTTAATGACAGAAACGTGTGATTTAAAACCAATGATAGCATTTCTGAACGACATATTGTCACGTCGCATGGGAAATTAATACCCTGTCTGCAGTAGGATATACGCGAACGATGCCCACAAGACTTCTGTTATTTATTTTGTCCAACAAGCCACGGGACACAAGTACGTGTATAAATAAGTTTTACTCTTCCAAGTTTGACTTCCTTCGTATTGAAATGGTCTCCTGTCAAATTTTGTCCGCTGTCCTGGAGCCATTCGCCAACGTCGGCTCGCATTCGTAAGCTCACATCTTCTACAACTGTCTACGGTATAGGCGGTAGCCCTCCCACCCGTTCCTGGGCTCTATTATGCATCCCGCTCATCCCTGACATTCATCCTCGGCGTTGATGACGGGGTTTTCAATTTTACATAATGTGCTGTCAGGTGTACCTGCACGTTCTCCGGGTATGAACATTATAAGCGCTTGCACGTAGCGTCGAGGCGAGGTCGGTATGTTGCTGATGTCCATGTTCGTTATGAGAGCTACAATATCGAGGATTTGGGATGGAAGGGGTATTATAGTCGGTGTCGTCCCGAAACTGCAGTGGTGTGTTTGCACCGTGAGGCAATTCCTCGACAGAGTCAGCTCCGTCTAAGCCACACTCACTATCCAGATCGCGATGCCGTATAAGCTGCTGGCTGAGATTTTAATAACTAAAATACAGGTAAATGGTTCGGTTAGAATATCAGAAGAAGATGACTAAAACTTGCATGAGATTTGTTGCAGCACCATTCCTAGTCCTGCTTGAAGCCGTGGGCATACAGCCGGAAGGGGTGCAAATTGCTTTATCTGAAGCCCGAATGCAGCATGAAATGTAGGGCTCACTAGTCTGGTTAAATCTCTAATTCGAGTTCAATTTATAGTGTGCCACGTGCGATGCGGCGGTTTAGTATGTTCATTTCGTTCTTTGCAATTATTGAGGTTTTGTCTCCAGGTTTGTTCTTGTAACACGAACAAAACACAGGCCAGATGTAACGATTGGCTGACACAGTGGCTGAGTCAGCGTTGCGAATCGGCACACAGAGGAACTCGAAAGACGGGTTTAATGTTTAAGAATTCACTGGGGACTCGTACAAGTAGAGCTAGGGTTTATATAGATACTTGAAGAGTCCTAATGGAAATAAAGAATGAAGTAAAGGGATGTGAAAAATGAGTGAAACAGTTTTAGCAAAGAACAACCACAACAGAAGGGATTGTATACTAAAGGATTGAAGGAGTCCAGGCTAGGCACAGGAAATGAGGAATTTGGAGAAATCGTACAACAAATAGGAAACGGCACGCGTAGCGATGATCAATCCGTTACACCAGAGAAACATACGCGCGTACGCGCCGAGCCGAAATACACACCGCTCAGTGACGCACTCAACATATGACGTACCCATGTAGTAAAGTGTAACATCACGTGACGCATTCGTTCCTCACCGTAGCCGCCAGCCGGGCCTGGAGCTTAATGAACACAGCTTGCGTACTGTGCAGCCAGCAACGTTTACAACACATGCTCAATGCACACTTCTGCCTCGTCGTTCCCCTCCTCTCCTCCTCCTTCTCCTCTGACAGGTGCTGCGGGTCCGAGTCCTAGTCGCAGGCATCCGAATATGAATCAGTATCACTACGAAGATAGTCATAGAACTAGAAGACAATCGACGACAAAATCTGTTAGAAGCACACATACGATGAATATGGGCTACAATAAGCAGCGTCCTGGCGGACGGGCTTGATGGGAACGAATGCGGCTGGCTCTGGCGCTATCACTGCGTCTGCGTAGTTATCCACCTCTTTGGAGGCTCCTGCTACCGCCAGTGCTATTTCCGTGAGTGCCTCGAGTTCGAGGACATCACACCCGCAGCCGCTGGAAGCGAGCGTGTTGATTGTGTTTGCGGAGCTGGAGTACGGTGCGCCTCTGGCTAGTGCGCGCGAGAGCACGCGCCATCGGCTGCTCTCGCTGTCGGCGTCGACGTCGTCCAATGTGGGTAGTGTAGGAGGCGGGGTGGACAGGTGGGATCGGAAAGGGACAGCGACAGCGTGGGCCGGTCGGTGCAGGACGGGCTGAATGCCGTTTATAACGAGCCTGCTGCTGCTGCGCAAGAATTTGATGCAAATGGTGAGACACGCTTGTCTTTCTTTGTCTCTCTTTTGCGTTTGGACGAGGACCCTTTGACTGATTGATTATTCTTTTCCTACAGGCGTGATATCTGCAGAGTCCCCATCGGTACATGCTGAAGAAAGTCGCAATATCTCGAGCATGTGTCGATGCACCAGAAACTTCTGATTCTACCATTTCAACGTCTACAATACATCCACATCCAGAATCCCAATCTCAAGTACCGCAACCACCTCTATCTCCACTCCCACATTCACATTCACAATTGCATCCCCCTTCTCCTGCCAACCCCAACCCCACCCCCAATACGCACCCCCTTCCACATTACCTTCGCTGTCACCTTGACCGCCCAAGAACGAGAAGAGGTCGTGGTTCTCCTCATACGGCCAAAGGGCAAGGTCGAATCTGCGGTGCATGCAGCAGTGGCTTTATCCTCCTCCTCGCGTTATCCTTCATCTTCCTCGCCATCTAAAGTTACTTTTCCGCGAAAGGCTGCTGCTCCCGTATTCGCGTTCGCGCCATCAATACCAATATCAGCGTATGCAGACGTGGATGGGCAAAATACGGAGAAGGAGACGCAGCTGTGATTACTCGACCCATTGCTCATGTGCGTGTTCGGGTGGACTCCCAATCAACCAATCCCTCCAGCTCGCGCAGAAGTAGCTTCGACTCGCAGCTAGGAGCTTGCACTCGCTCTGGATCTGGGGCGGGGACGGGGGCGTCGATATCCTCCCTTCCTCGCCCTTATCCCTCGTCTCCGCCCTCTTCTGCGCCGTATATCGCGCTCACAGCGGCAACGGCAGCTTCGTCGTCGTGGAGTACTTTATTGCCGTTGCCGTTTCCAACTACGACCATGATCGCACCAAAATCCTACTCTGCTTTCGGTTCCAGTTCCAAACACACGGGTCAGAGCATAGACGCAAGTAAATCCAAACCCAACGCGAGGGGAAAACCCAATAGCAGGAGCAAGCCCAAAAGCAAGAGCACGCGCTCATGGTTCTACTCCCCCGGTACGCCGCCCGCATCGCCGCCGCTAGGGTATGCTACGCTTGAGCTTGAAGGGTCTGTTGATGGAGGGGAGAAAGGGCAAGGAGATAGTGTGGGAGAAGGGGATGCGAATGCGGAAGAGGGAGACGGTGCTAGAGCTGAAGAACAGGAAGAACGAAAGGGAGGGGGCGTATTGCAGAACCGAAACTCTTAGACTTTCTGTTTTGTGAGAGATTGAAGTGGTCGTCAGACACCTGCATCTATTTCTTTACTATCTTGGAGACGAGGAGTTCTCGTGGTAAATCTATCCATCTCGGCTACTTACCCCTACACATCCACACTCTCACAATTATTGGCCAAATCTCTGTTCTCGATCAATCATTCCTTGCCGGCTATATTCGGATAAATGTACTATTCGTTCAAAATTTGCATTGGGTTCTAACCACTGGGTCGAGACGCAGAAGGGTTGTAAACAGGAGAGTGATCATACATTGTATACTATTACATCCACTCCTTTCTGCATGGCCCACCTGCGCGTTCCAAGTATGCAAGCACGACCTTGCTCATACCCGAACTTATGCTGCGATTGCTGCTCTTCCTTTTGACTGAAACATCAAGGGGCCATCAACATGCTAACGTCTGCTTCTTAAATCAGAGTACCTTGTCCTAGCCAGAGTCAATCATTGTTAATTATGACTCACCTCCATCCGTTTAATAGGCTTCATGTATATGACTTATGTACATGCGACGTGTTATGTCACCCTACAATAGACTCCCGAGTCCTAAGCTGCGACAGCCAATCTTTTAATAGATCAAATTCTGGGGACGAGAGGGTTAAGCGACAGTACATAACATACAAACTCGAGCAAGCATCAAGAATAGGTCAACTACAAAAATCTCATTTAAACAAGCGGGAGATTAAGAACTGCATCCACAATCTATAAAATTAACTTTGGTTATCATTTGGTTCTTCTAGAAGAGGTAATGGGTACATACCAGAAGGCAACGGCAGTACGAAGACAGCAATATCTGCATCAACCCATCCATTTGCGAGCAAGGAAGTGTGATCGTTGGCACTTGTAGTATAGTAATGATCGCCCCTGCTCGGCAGGGAGGCACCTAAAAGCGGCACGCTCCCGCACACCTGTGTAGAATACGCATATCCAACGATCGTAGCGTCTCTAAATCCCTGAACAACAGGCGCCGTGCCATCTGTGGAGATTGCCAGAATCCAATCAGTTGTGGTAGGGTTGAAGAGTCGGTAGAAAGGTATTGTGAAATCCTGGGGTGTCTGCCAAGCGAGGAACATGTCGCCCTCGAATTGGGTGCTGGCGTCTGCACTCAGAAGCCACCGAGGGGCGACGGTATGCGCAGTGTTTGCAGGGGCGTAGGCTTCGGTCCACACAACTGCAAGTGATGGATCTGCACATGTCTCGGCGCTACGGCGCTATATTGGAGGAGGTAAGGAGTAAGCATTCAACTTCTCAGGATTGAAAACATCCAAAATATGTACCTGTGGAAGAGCTCTAGCTTGACCGAAAGCGGCTTGGGTGAGAAGAATTGCGAACACCGTGAATATGATGTACATCGTCACTCTGGAATATTTACAATGGGCGAAGTTAGGAGAATGGGATTGGGTTTTGGAGACTTTTATAGGAAGGGCGCTTAATGTGTGATTCGCTTCCCAGGGAGTTCTTCCAATATATCGATCGGCGTTGAACACGCTCCGGTCAGAATTGTTATCTGTTAAGTGTACTTTTACCATTCTTCTGGTTTCTATTTAGTTTGTTCTACTCATCATCTAACTTGAGCGATACGTGTGGGTATGACATTCGAAACATCGGAATAACTGTTGGGAATACCCAAGAATACCCACCAACCGCCAATACATGGAGCACAATTTTTGTAAGCGTTGATTGCCCGTCTTCACTCCCAAAATGGAACATTCTCTGTGTCAATCAGACTAAACCCGCATTCAAAAAACTGGAGCACATGTCTCCTTCTTAACGTTTCGGCAGTGAGAAATTTCAGGCAGCTCATAGTGCGCGCCGAATATACACACTAGGAATTTTTCAAGTTTGCCACTCCTATAACATTACCAGGATCAGTGACTAAAGGACCAGTTATACAGCTCAGTAATATTCGGAGCATCATTAAAGTTATGCTAGCTTAAAGCCGTTGTGTAATGGTGTTTATTACTCTGTTTCTTCTGATGAATCCGGTGTTTTGTCAGCTTGTAAAGGAACCAAGGGACTTTGATTCCAGTTGTCCTGATTTAAATAGACATTACGCATCCAGCAGCTACCGGATGTTTCTAGAGCCGTGATATTGTAGACCTAAAACACACATCCTGTTTTCCCGTCGGTGAAAAGAACAGAGATGGGCGCTTAATAACACAAACGTGTGATTTAAAGCCAACGATAGCATTTCTGAACGACTTATTGTCACATTGCATGAGAAATTAATACCCTGTCTGCAGGGCTCTATATGAATGATACCTACATGATTTGTGTTATTTATTTAGTCGATCAAACCACAATACACAAGTACGCATATAAATAAGTTTTACTCTTCCATGACTTCCCTCGTATTAAAATGGTCTCCTGTCAGACTTTGTCCGCTGTCCTGGGACCATGCGCTAACGTCGGCTCGCATTCGTAAGCTCACATTTCCTACAACTGTCTACAATATAGACAGTAGCCTCCCACCCGTTCCTGTGCTCTATTATGCATCCTGCTCATCCCTGAGATTCATTCTTGGCGTTGATGACGGGGGCATCATTTCTATATCATGTGCTGGTGTAGCTGCACGTTCTCCGGGTATGAATATCGTAAGCGTTTGCACGTAATGTCGAGGCAAGGTTGGTGGTATGTTGTTGATGTCCATGTTCGTTATGAAAGCTACAATATCGAGGATTTGGGATAGAAGGACTGCGCCGTATATCGCGCTCGCAGCTACGATTGCGATCACGGAACAGGGTTCTTCATCTTCATCCTCGAACTTGAACTCGAAATTTTGGGTTCGTCGAAATCCAAATCTACAAGGAACACGAACGCAACGACAAGTAAAACACAAAAGCAAGAGCAAGAGCACGCGCTCATGGTTCTACTCCGTCCCGCCTACGCCGTCTGGGCATGCATCTCTTCCTGTTGTTGGTGGTGGGGATGGGGATTCTGTGAGTTCTATGTCGCGTAATGTTAATGTTAATATGGGTTCTTGTGACGGGGTTTCTGATAGGCACTAGGGCGGTGGAGGTGGAGAGGCAGGGCAATGGGACGAGGGAAAGGCGGGGGGAGTGGAGAGAGGGGTAGAAATGAGGGCAAAGGAGGAGAGGGCACGATGTCGTTCGAGAGGTGGATGGAGGGTAAGATACGGCCTGTCCATGCGCTTGTGGGTGTTCCGCCCTCCTTTTCGTCAAATGCTGTTGGGAATTTGACTTTGACTTTGACTTTGGCCACGATCACGATGGCGGCTGCAGAAGCAGTCGTGTTGTCGAGCTCTCCGTCGAACTCGAAATCCACATCAAGTTCGGGCTCAACATCGAGCTTGACTTCGACGTCAACGCCAGGCCCACTTACACTCACCACACCCAAGGCCCAAACACAGGAGCACACTGATGTGGTGCGCGAGCATGTGTGGGCAAAGTAAATGGTGCGTGCATGGTGCGTATGGTGTCCGTGGCTGTCCCTTGGGTATGTGAACGAGCGGTGAGTGAACATGAAGCCATTGGGAATGCCCTGCAGTCCATTTAGCGCTGCAATTACTTTTGACTGACTATTACACAATGTACTGCCCTGTTTCCTCGTCGAGCAAGACCTTGGAACATTATTAGTTTTTGTTAATGCAACAGACAGATTTTTCAATATATCACGCTGTTGAGATGACGAGTGACACTTATCGAAATGTACTAATTCCTCAGTGGGCAATCTAATGTAGAGATTCACGATGAAGCTTGAGGCATATTCATTGAATGACAGGCGTAAGATTAAATGACGTGCACATATTATCGAATATATTAGACAAAGCCCGTTTTTTGATCCATAGTGTACCGTAGTTAAGCTACAATCTGGTTACTCTGTTAAATTGCTCATAATAATCCTCAGGTCCCTGACAGTCGGAGAACAGTTATGGATTATATCTATACAGATGGTGTATGAAGCGAGAGTGTGAATGCGAAGATGCATGGCTACGTGATTCCCTATTCCATATTTTCACAGAGTCGTGCTCTCACCCGCGCGGTTATCAAGATCGTGTTTATTTTTTAAAAAAGAGGGGGAGGTGATTGCAAAACTGCAGTTCAAAGCTCAAAAAAAAAAGAAAACACGCGGGGCCAATGCCACAATGACACTAATTTATTTCCGTTAGGAGACCTGAGAAAGAGTCTAAACAAACAAGCTCACCTAGCGAAGCCTCTCACTTGTGGCGATATATGTGCGTGCCCATTCCTCAGAGCTGCTGATGATGCATCGAGTGGTCCTCTTCCTCAAATTGAGCGTATCTTTCCATACGCTTGATTTTTTGAGCTCAAATTGTGGCTGGTCAGCTTCAAGAACTGTTCGCCTCTTCACATAGAAATCCTCTGCATCGGGTAGCCACTGATCGCCTGCCAGCCCTGTATTATACATCCAGGTCGATTGAGTGGGCCACCAGGACGAATGAGATGCAAAGCTTCCACTACGAGTTTCGCTGACGTGGTAGACACCACAAACGATATCCAGTGTTGCCATGCATATCCTGTCATCAACAAATTGTATGTTGCCATAATACCCTACCTGCTCCATGTCAACGAGAGTTGGGCCATTGAGAACATGATGGTGGGCCACTAGTTCCGCAGCTAATCGTCCCGCAATTCCGCCTTGCATGAGGATGATGCGTCCGGATGCAGAGCGGAGCACGTCGTCTCGGGCCATTTTGTAAGTCAGGTAGTCCTCCTTCGATGGCTTAAAACCCTGCGGCCGACAGCCTAGCCCGGACGACTTGATTACCGGAGGCGATTTGATGCGCTTGCTCAATGGCTTCTCAACGACAGTGCGGAATGGAATGCCAAGACTTAGCAGACCAGAAGCAATTTCGTGCATCGTAGTCCAAGCCTCCCGATATACGAGAAGGACAGTAGTGGCGCTCGTTGTAGCGACGAACCAGCTGGAATCATCCTTGGACCATCTTGCGGGGCGCAAAACGTACAGACATTGATGCCTTCCATCAGTCGACGTGGCACATTGCAGCTGTATATGAGTTTGCTTGCAAACTAGACTCCCAGTGGGCGCGATGTCCAAAGACGGCGGTAACTTTGCGTAAGCTAAATCTGGTGAAAGTGCCATGTTGTGCCAGTCGGCGATGGCAATGCCCACTGCGGTCTGAGCGATGTCCGAGGAATCTTGGTGCTTTGAGTGCAAAATGTTCTTAATTGCAAGATCGGGCCTCTGTGGTTTGACCAGCAATTTTGCAAATTCTGCGCCTGACGCGTGTAATTCTGGATGCCAGTTGGCGTCGAGCGGTGAAAAGCCATGACGTTTGCGCAAGTAATGCAGGACATCGTTGAAGTGATAGGAGAACAGTTTGTCGACGGCAGCGGCGCTGTTCACTGAGCTAGCACCAATATGATCGGCAGCCTGACCGCGAAGGTAATTGTCCACGCTACTCAGCATCATCTGTGCTAAGAGTTCTTCCAGTGGGGTATCGTACTGAGTTCAAATCGCCTGCGTGACGTAGCCTGTAATACCACGTGATACTGTGACAGAAGTGACTATCGTGACGACGGAGTGTCGATAGTTGCGTTCTGGCACACGGAAAAAATGGGGTAGCGAACTTGAGAGCACAAATAGACAGGTAACAGTGTTCTGTATTCACTGGGGAATGCTAGCTACAATATGCCCTATATTTATACTATTGAGATGATCTGTATATTGTAATCAAAGAGTTGGGATAGAAGAGGTATGTAGCGGTCTGGGTTTTCCGCTACTATAAGTCCACGGCCGCCCCAGGAAACATGTACTGGAGTAACGGGTGTGACGATCTGAGAGTTGTAACGTCGAAGCCTGACTTGGTTCAGACTTATCTCGGGACAGATAGTCCAACGGTTGTGCCGTGTGCAATTCCGGCATGTTCCATTTTAGGCAGAAACGTTACAAGGTAACACCAAGAGTTTCAAGGCATCAATCAAAAGGGGAAATATGTATGTCGACGAAATAGTCATGGAGTCAAAGATAAGATAAAAGAAAAAAGATAACGAAGGTGGGAAAAGTCAGATCGTCACAGACAGCTCGCGTACTGAGCTGAGCAACGTTTGCAACACGCACCCACCCGTGCTCAATGCACACTCCTACTCATCGTTCCCCTCCTCTTCTTTTACACCTCCTCTGACAGACGCTGCGAATCTGAGTGCTAGTCGCAGACATCTGAATACGAATCAGCATCACCATGAAGATAGCCCGAAGTAGACGACAATTGACGACAATCGACAACAAAGCCTGTTAGAAGCACGCATACGATGAATATGGGCTACAACACGCAGCCGTCCTGGCGGACAGGCTTGATGGGAACAGTATTGCTGCGGCCACAACGACGCCTGTGTCGTTATCCACCTCTCCGGAGGCTACTACTACCGCCGTTGCTATCTCCGCGAGTGCCTCGAGTGCGAGGACATCACACCCACACCCGCAGCCGCTGGAAGCGAGCATGTCCATTGTGTTTGCGGAGCAGCAGCACAGTGCGCCGTTGGCCAGTGTGCGCAAGAGCATGCACCATCAGCTGCTCTCTCTGTCAGGGTCGACGTCGACGTCGTCCAGTATGGGTAGTGTAGGGAGGCGGGGCGGGCAGGTGGGATCGGAAAGGACAACGGAGAGGGAGGGCCGGTCTGTGCAGGACGGGCTGAATGCCGTTTATAATGAGCCTGCTGCTGCTGCGCAAGAATCGGATGTGAATGGTGAGTCACTTTTCTTTGTTTTCTCGTGCGCTTGGAAATCCTTTGATTGACTAATTATTTCTTTTCCTGCAGGAGTGATGTCTGCAGAGTCCTCATTGGCACATGCTGAAGAAACTCACGAAATCTCGAACATGTCTGTCGATGCACCAGAAACTTCTAATTTTACCATTTCAACGTCTACAATACATCTACATCTACATCTACATCCAGAATCCCAATCTCAAGTATCGCAACTACCTCCACCTCCACTCCCACATTCACATCCACAATTGCATCCCCCTTCTCCTGCCAACCCCAACCCCAATATGCACCCCTCCTGCACCACCTTTACCGTCAACTTCACCGTCCATGAACTAGGAGAGGTCGTGGTTCTCCTCCCTCACACGGCCGGAGGGCAGGGGCAAATCTGCGGTACAGGCGGCAGCGGCTTTGTCCTCCTCCTTGCCTTATCCTTCATTTTCCCCGCCATCTAAAGCTACTTTTTCTCCGCGAAAGGCTGCTGCTGCTACTGTTCCCGTATCCACGTTCACGCCATCAACACCAATATCAGCGTATGCAGACGCGGATGGGGCTAAAGGCGGAGACGGAGAAGCAGACGGAGCTGCGATGACTCGACCCACTGCTTATATGCGTGTTCAGGTGGACCCTCCAACGCCTGTTGTCGAACAGGAAGCCCACGCCCACTTTCCTCCTCATCCGTCATCACCCCCTTCTCCTTCGCTATCTCCGTACATTCCGAGTGCGACTCCCAATAATCAATCCCTCATCCAGCTTGCGCAGAAGTAGCTTCTACTCGCAGCTTGGATCTTGCACTCGCCTCTGGATCGGGGGCGGGGGCGTCGATATCCCTCCCTTCCTCGCCCTCATCCTCGTCTCTGCCCTCTCCTGCGCCGTATATCATGCCCTCAGCGGCAGCAACAGCTTCATCGTTGTCGAGTACTTCGTTGCCGTTGCCGTTGCCGTTGCAAACTATGACCACGCGTACTCTGCTTCCAGTTCCAATTCCGAACACATGGGCCAGAGTACAGGCGCAAGTAAATCCAAATCCGACGCGAGGGGAAATACCCAATAGCAGGAGCGAGCCCAAAAGCAAAAGCACGCGCTCATGGTTCTACTCTTCCCATCACCGCCGCCTGGGTATGCCTGTCTAGCATCATCGTGCTGATGGCGGCGCTGGAGCAGCAGCATGCGCTCGCGCAGGGCACGATTCAAGGGCAGGAGCGCAAAGTGAAGGATCTCGAGGGGCTATTGAGGGTTGCTGCTGCTGCTGTGGAGATCTCTTCCTTTGCCGCCGATGCTCCTTCCACCTCTGCCGCAGACGCCAGCGACAGCGCCCCAAAGACCGAAGTGGAGGCGGAAATGGAAACGGAGGCATGCCCTGAACACGACGCCTCACAACATGCTTACACACACCCTCGCCGAGAAGATGCAGCTCTGGCAAAGGGCGGCCGAGGGCCACTGGTGCGCGGTGCACGGTGTACGAGTGTGTGGACGAGCGGGCCAGATTGGATAGGGCATGGAAGGGGTGGCAAGCACGGGGAGGTTGGTTGGTTTTAGGTTGAGGGCCGCCGAGGCTGCTGCAGGGGTGGGTGTGGGTGTGGGAGGAGGAAGAGAGGGAAGGGAAGGGGAAGAAGAAGGGGCTAACAACCATGCGAGAGCGGGTTGGTGACCCGGCTGAGTCCGTGATCGCAAGCTCGGGCTTGGACACTGGAAGGTATAAGAGGAAGAAGGGGTGGCTGTCGCTGCTGTCGCTGGTAGTGGAAGTGGGAGTGGGAGTGTTAGCGTGGCCGAGGGCAATGATGAGGGTGAGGGGTGAGGGGTAATGGGGATGCAGCCAGTGGAGAGGAAGTGGCGAAGGACAAGCAGCGGTGGGCACTGGAAGGTGCTGGATTCGAAGAGCAGCTTCACGACGCCCAAGCCGTCCGTGGTGTTCAAGCTCTCCGAGAGTGGTATTATGTATTTAATAACGATTCAATGAAAATTCAGCCATGATTTGAATCTCTAGCTCTACCGGCCAACTCTACTGATGTATACATGAGAGAAATGACATCTTTGGGTTTATTTGGTGCCCAGTTTCGGTGAGAGTAAGAATTGTGCTCGTGAGAGCCAATGAGAGTGGATCCGGATAACATCTCTTGAACTCGTACCACCATCATTTCTTGACACCATTTTTATATATCACAGTGAAGTGTGTCTGATGATATTGGAATTTTGCAGGTGTTCAGCATTCCAATGTATGTCCAAATTTAATACCTGCAGTATATTATATTGATTTGTTGATTGATCTTAGTGGATGCTATTATGAAGTCCATGTGCATTGTATCTATCTTGATAGAAATTGATAATGTATGTAAATCTATCTTATATCTAATTCAATACTAGAAGTTGAAATGGTCTGAATAATCATTTGGTATGTCACTTGTTGCCAGCTCATCACCAGGCTTGTAGCTGATTACCCTTGTAGTTGGCCTTCTACCAAGCCATGGCAGATGCTTTGGACCATCAGCAAATCCTGATTTTCAGCTATAGTGAGCCGTAGCATCACGCTTAAATCGCGTAGCATCAAACCATCAAAGTATTACATAATACATCACCAACCAATACATAGCACTCCCTAGTATTCTGTAGCATCAGTTTTCCTCGATAGTATACCTCCGATGTTGTATAATGTTCAATAGTATTCATTACATTATCTCTAGCATTATACAGCACTTGATGGTCAAACTATAAGGAGAGCCTGAACAACAGAGAATAGCAAGGAAACAGCACACAATATACCTCATCTCCACAGTCCAAATAGTCTGTATACTACAGTACCAGTGATCAGTTCACTTCAGCTTATAAATAGAAAGGCAGCATGAGGCGATAGATTTGGGATACAAATACGGAACTGTACAAGTATTCTACTACAGCCTGCTAGCAGACCTGCTCTATACTACAGCTTTTGATGACAATGCCAAATACATCTCTTTGTCAAAGAATTTGTTCAGACGGAAATCAAGACTCAAACTATGACTGTTATTTGCTGTAAGACAATGATTAGCTTTAGCTCCCATCCGCAGAATCAAATCAGCGAGAGCACGAAGTTGATCTAATGGGAGGATGTCCGCCATAGGGCCGCCACCTGCACGTTTGCTCCTTTTCAATATATACATTGACGTTGACAGTTCTGGATAAGGACCTCGGAACCTGGCTCCTCTAACTGGAGGCTGAGGAATGATATCGAAACGTTGTGCATATGTAAGAAATCTGTCGGTGATATCGCGGGAAGGTAGCTTTGCAGAGATAGGAACAATGCGAAAAATTAAACGAATATCGACCACAGCATGTCCTAAGATATATAGAATTAGATGGTTCTTTATAGCTTTAGAATTTTCAAAGTCACCTTTGAGGCCACTTTGAGGCCATATGTAGTTTGGATCCATATTTGCAATTGCTGAGTCAAAAACCCATACGCCCGTTTCTCTGATGGTGGAAAGGCATTGATTGTTACATGTGGAAGGATATTGTGGGGATAATGGTACGCAGTAGCTTGAAGGCGAATTTTGTTCCATACCTCCAAACTGGTATAGGGAGGTCACAACCAGCGGCTGCATTGCGCTTGCCTCCGATGCTGTCGATGTGAGCAGTATTGGTGGTCGCAGAGGGGTCTCGTTCATGCAGATTAACAACTTCGGGTTATATAATCTGCGATTGCCGGACATAGATCAGGAAGATTGAAGAGCCGGGCAACATCATCGATGCTTGTTCTCTTGTAGCTGGGGTCGCGTGAAAGATGAAAAGCGACGTTCTTCGAGCTCTGATGTGTTCTTAGTGGTGTAGGCGCGTTGATAGATCCCTGCTTCAAGAGATTGGCTCTGTAGAAATAATTGACAAGCCTTCCCGTAGTCGACCCAGCCATGGGTGTAACAGAATTAATAAGCTTGAGAAGTTCTGAAGTAGTGTTGACGGTGAGTTCGGTGGTTTCGTCGTCGGGATCTGATTCATATTCCAATTCCTCTGACGGGTCACAAAATTTGATTCCTGCCTCCCGAATAGACGTAGCAAGATCAAACCGGCGAAGTTTATCCATTCGATCAAGATGACGACATATCTGAGGCTCGTAGCGCTGATTATTGGCAGCATCTGCAGGGTCTTTCACGACTTCGATGTGAGCGTGCTCCGTAGTATCTGCCGACCACTGAATTGCAACCCCGTTTAACCGTATGTTGGGAACCACACTCTGTAAAAACTCGATTTTGGGAATGTGCCAATTGTTGATGATAACATTCTTCTTTCCACGTCGACCACCAGCAGCTATGATAGCGTCCTTGTGATCATGGAAGCCTTTTAAGGCGCTCAAAATTTTGGAGCATTCTGCTTCATCGATAATGCGAGACTGAGCGAGGGTACCGAAAGTCCATCAGAGAGCGAACAGCGTAAACGAAATCGTCGGAAACTGCTTCAGCTATAAGTGCCACCACGTAGCGCTCAATGTTTCGATGTTCCCGTCCTGTTACTTGTTTTAAGGCTGATATCCCTTCCTTAAAATGTCGGTATCCAGTCCGAGGTTGAAGAACTGAAAAGCGAAAGTCCAACTCGGCAGCTCCAACAGCATTGATGCACCATTTGACGTCATGATCCCAGAATTGTTTGTGCCAATGGTGGAGGGGCTCCGGGGTGAGAAATATTGAAGGATCAGATAGCGGCCAGTCAAGCCAAAAGGACGATTCACGCCATTAAGACGATACAATTCGAATGACATTTCCTTGAATTTTTCCAATTCCCATGGGTCGTATTTAGCCTCCAGTGCTGCAATGGATTTAAGGGTTGATGCACCGGTTCTTGGTGGATGGCGAAAGTCGTCCCCAAAATTCTTGTACATTGCCATTGTTACAGACGAAGTCAGTGCTCCGACTCCTGCAATCAGTGCCGCATTCCAGGTGTGCTCGACAATATATGCAGCAATAGGGGTGTAGCACCTCCATAGGTTGCCTAACGGATCAGCAAACATCATCCCAATCTCCGCAACCTTCTTGAGGGGTCCCAGAACGATATCCAGACATTCATGAAACAGCCGATTCTCTAGCATTCCTCGGATAACCGACTTCTTGTGGTGATATATTGGTATTGGAAGAAGGGCAAGGAGAACGAACAAATGGCCTGAGGCCTTGTTTCAACGTTCATGTTGATGTTGGCGCAACTGAGGAGTAATGGATGAGCTGCGCGATTTCCTGTCTGGGCTGAGATATGGGTCTTGTCCGAAGAAATGATGGCTCCTATGAGGGTACCACCCTCTGGTATCTTTTCCTGAGAAGCTCTGGGTGAGACATCGAGATAGCGATAAAATTTATCATTACAGACCTGTATATAATGCAACCGCATCGCCCGACAGCCACTCAGTGTAAACCCGCATTACTTTGGTAGCTGAATCGTACAAACGGAAAGGCTTGTACTGCATATGATCCTGGAGAAGTGGGCTACTGACGAGAGCTTGCATACATTCCACCGAATCTCTATAATATAAAACGACTGCCGCTTTGGTCGGATACGCTGGACTTATTGACCGACTTTTCCATGCGGGACCACTAGGCAGAATTTCTGCCCGATTCTTGAGATCTTTTGCCATGGAGAACGAAAGGAACATTTTCTTTACCTGTAAAATCGGACATTAGCGTGTGGTCTGAGTCTGAGGTGCACCGGAGACCTTACCAGCTGTAATTTAATATATTCATCTATGGCCTTCATACTCATGGAGGAGCGTAGGAGAAAAGTGCGTGCTCCCATTCATCCCTCAAGAAAAAGGGTAATAAAGGTTTGTGATCCGTTGGTTTGCATATTTGTCTTTGTCGAACTTCTCCATAAAAGTGGCATCTCTGCCGTACTGCTTGGAGGCCCCAGGATACTCCACTTTGAAGTATGGGCTAGAGGACTCGGGCAATATTTCGTGGACATCCATATCATTTGAATGATCATTACGGTGGTCGACGTCCATAGAGTTATCTTCAGGTGAGAAGTCTGCTGCGACTACTGAATGAATAGGATTGTCTGTTTCAAGGCCCGTATCCTGCACAATTGCTTGCGCTTCCGAGGCACTAACTCCGGATCGAAAGTGAATAACATTTTCATAGGCATGACGACAACGAGACTTTGGCTGATTCATGTGGCTTAAAAGCCTTGATTCATTCTCGAATGGGGCAGAGCAGCGAGGACAAAGCATCTTGTCAACTAGCATTGCGGTAGCAGAAATGTTTTTGATGATGTGGATGAGGGAAACGCGCTTCCTGCTGCATTACAATTATGTTTGGATATAGATGTTACACGTGTGATCCTCGTTCTTCTGAAAGTGGAACACGTCCAGCCGCGTGGTGTAATGCGAGAAGCACACAAGCCTGGGACATGAATTTTTAGGTCGGTGAAATGTAAACTACAAGAAGAGACTCCTAGAAGAAGCAACTTGGTCGGCGTGGTTTTTCTGCCTGGGGAATTGACACGACAAAATTGTGTTGGGCAGAATGATGACTTTCGATGTTCGCGTGTATTCCATCTGGTGCCTCTATCCTGGCATCGCTTTCGCTTCAACTGTATTCTTTAAAAGCTACCCATACGATGTCAGTATATTCGATATTGGTCAAGGAAAATAAACATACCATTTCGCAAAGATTTGTCCATAGATCGTACCTGTCGATTAACCCACTTTGAATGGGTTGTAACCGAACTTGTAATATCATTTTGCACGTCTTGTATTGAAGCCCTTATCACCTCCTTCGCAGTTGCGGCATTCTTACAAGACATAATTAGTATAAACCAGTCATCGAAGTTGGAGAACTAGAATTTCATACCTGGACCGCCGCCTTCTCCTTCTCTTCACCGCCTTTATCCCTGGATGCTTCAATCTGATTTTGCAGTTCACCATTTGTGGTTGACAGACTATCGTGTAGATCGGACTGTCGTTCATACGTCGATTTCAATAGCTCTCTGACCTCCGCATTACTGCGTTGCAATTTACTAATGGATTCCTTCAGAGAGTCGTCGCGCTTTGCATGAATTCGCCAAGTAGTCCCGAAACACGTTGAAGCAGGTCGTTCTTGGCTTTATCGGCGTCCTTCCGCTCGTTGACGAGCATCTGAGCCAACAAGACATTCTGACGTTGAAGATGTAGTAATTCCTGCGTGGTCGTAGTTTCTCCCAATGTCTGCAGCTCCATCAGCGGCAAGCTTTCGTTGCTGAGATAGTCTTGGACGTCGCGGAGGATTGAGTCCAAAGGGAGGACAAAATTGTCGCCGATTGTTCCAATATTTCGAGCTGGTCGAAGCCGGCTGATATGGCTTTGCCGGAATGTTGTTCACAATCTGCCACCGTTTTCCTGACAGGAAGATACGTCAGAATTGAAGGACGAATACGCCTTCTCGAGTTGCTCTTTGAGACCGGATAGCGCACGGTCACCGACTGCTTCACATTTCTCGATTTGTTGGAATAGATCCTGGGCGCCTTCGAAATGGGCATTCACCCTTTCCACCTGACTGTATATCGTCTGTTTTTGTGAAGAATGGAAATTTGTTGTGTCGTCTTCGAGGCTGTTTCTCAGTGTCTTCATAAGTTGACCTAACTCCGCCAGCTTCTTCGCGAGTGCATCTGCGAAGGTGTGAATAAGTTCTTCATTCTCCGAAACAATTTATCTGTTTGAAACTAAGACTTTATTTTTGCAATCTACAAAAAATTAAGAGCGACTTCATCAAACAGGACGGTTCTACTCACCTAACTTCTCGAAGACATTTCCAAGATCATGCAGGCTTTCTTCTGTTACATTTTTTAGCCCTATTGCCACGCCATTGATCGCCGCCTCCGGCCTCTTGATGAGCTTTGCGAATGACGACTTCCTTTTCGTATTCGTCAGTGACACGTAGGAGATCAGCTTCAAGCTGGCATAAGACGTTCTCGGTCTGTTTAAGAATAATTCTGGTCTCGTCCAATTCTTCTTCTCTGGACTTGAGTAGGGCTATACTCTGGTCATACTGTCGCGGACGGCTCCCATCTGGTTCCCGATGACCGTTACTTGTTTCTTTGCTTCCACCAATTCTGCTTCCTCAGTTCCGATTCGCAACGCGCTGCTTGCAGTGTTCCTCGGAAAACCATATGCCGTTTTTCTCGCGAGCAGCAAGGAGATCAAGCTTCGAACTGTTCGGATCTCAACGATGTGATCCTTCAGAAGCGAATTCGCGCCGTCATGCGCTGGATTAATCTCAGGTTTCTTCCGGATGGATTTTGCGCGGAGGGCGTATTCGAGTGTGGAGAGCATTTCTTGATATTAAGGCTAGCTGGAGATATTGTGGCGATGATGCAGGTCTTTGTTCGTCCTCTCAGAGAGGGGTCTTGCAGAAGCCTGGTCAGTTTCGATTCACTGGGTAGATAGGGTACCAATAAGCATATCGTCAGAATACAATGCAACCATTGGTGTGTGACTCACCGGTAGGGTACAGTTCTTGCCTTCCCTTGGGCCGCCGACATCTACAATGACCGTTTGTTCTCCGTCTATTTCTCGTTGAGACCGAACTCGGTAGCGCAATACGATTTGAATGCGTCTCTGCATCTCGATCTCCTTGTCGTTTCCCGAATATTCTAACAGGGGCCTATGTATCTGAAGCAATTCTCTATAAAGAGGAAGAAGGCGGTCGGGACATGATAGATCGTGGCCGCTGTAGTTGTTGAGGTGGAGTGCATTGGGTTGAGATTGTTGTTAATTCTTGTGCGAGTGGAGACCGGACGGCGAGCGGTCATGTCGAAATCGGGTCCCGAAGCTCCTCGTAGAGTTCGATATAGGATATTATCGCTATACAGTCCGTATATACTTTTTCGAGCTCATGAAACAGACGAAATAATGACACGGGGAATGATTCCTACCGTGAGAGCAGGGCCATCCACTGGGGAGGGGGCCAAATCGCCTTGCATAATAAACCTGTGGGGAAAGTTGAACGGGTGACGATATCGGACAATGTATAACATACGTTTTCCTGTTCCTGTTTACCCGTACGCAAATACGGTAGAATTATATCCTTCAATAATCTCCTTTACCATAGGTGCAATAACGTCGTGAAATATCATGCTTTGATTAGCTTCTGGACCAAAATCGATATCATAAGGAAATGTTCGTGTGGGTGCTCGGGTGTGCATTCCCGGACTCGATTCGGTTTTAATATCTGGACGGTCAGTTCTTTGCCTTCCTTTGGGCCGTCGATATCTACAATAAATGTCTATTTTTCGTCTATTTCTCGTTCAGATCGAGCTCGGTAGCGCAATGTGACTTGAATGTGTGTCTCCGTGTCTTGATTTCCTTGTTGTTTCCCAGATGTTCCAGCAGAGTCCTGTGTGTCTGAAGCGACTCCCTGTGAAGAAAAAGATGGCGGCCGGGACAGATCTTGACCGCTGTAGTTGTTGAGGTGGAAGCATAAGGTCGAGAGTTAATTGATAGCGCTGATTCTGTACAAACGGAGACTGGACGACGAGCTACCGAAAATGACACGAATTCATCAAATAATGCACCGAGCGTCACGTATAGAGAAAAGCGATGTCGCATATTTAAGAAAACGGTGAGTCGTTCGAGATGCTTCTCAACCACCACCTTCAAGTCGGGTCGCGCCCAACGGTGTGACCTTGTGGCGGTTCGGAGCTCTTGGGACCTGCTACTGTATGTCAGTGCTTATTCAACGTATATTCTTCACTAACCGTGTCTTTGTAGCTCTTTACGCTATGCAACTCTCGCATTCAATTCCACAAACACTACTTCGCGCAATACGCGAACGCGAACGCATATCGTCGATCTCATCGCAAAGTGGGCCCCGAATATTGTCGACGACATCGAGAAGGCAGCGCAGAAGAACCGCAAGGTCGCCGCCGATGTAATGGAGGGGGTGTATGGTCATAACGTGAGTCTCCCGTGTCCGTTTCTTTGTCCTTCAGCGCTAATTCCGGCTCATAGTTCGATTTTTCACAAGTCCACAAAGGTTTCCAGCGACGATTCACATAACGTTGATCACTATACGCTGCGCGTCTTCGACTCGACCGGCTACTACGTTGGTGGCGCTCATCTCTTCGAAGACAAAGCGGCAACCTTTCAAAGACGACAGTTAGACGGGCGATCATCAAGTATAGGAGAGGAAAAACCTATCTTGAATAGTTGGGTGCACGTTATGGAGATCAACGTGCAGAACGAACAGGTGGCAGAGTGATTTGAAGCGATTTTTGTAACTTGTATATATATATTGCGCATTTTCTTGTACACAGTCCATCGTTTTGAAGATTTGTAGTCACTGTA